>PVLC010021300.1:0-28154 GCA_004027655.1 Graphiurus murinus
GGGGGTGGGGGGGGGGGGGGGGGGCTCACTAATGTATATCAAGGTTACTCACTAAACTGAACTTGAGACGGAGGGAGGGCAAGGGAGCGGGGCGGGAATTCGGGCAAGGGGTCAAATGAGAATTGTGAGGTCATATATGGTTATCAATTTGTACCTAACAAAGATGTATGCTTACAATGTATGAATAAAAAATAAAAAAATAAAATAAAAATAATGAAAAAAAATGCACCAATAAGAATTTTAAAATAAAAAAAAAAAGCAAAGCAAAGTCTAATTCACAGAGGTTCCTGGTTCTTGTTAAAATAAATGCTGTGCTTAAAGTTTGCTTACTATTACTTAAGGGGACCTCTAATGTCCCACAAATGCTCTGTAGAATAGGAATGGTCTCCGGTGGCCAAAGACAGTCTTTTTCAGAGTTGCTACTAAGTCAAAATGTTTAGTGAGTCTGGATTTCTCTGAGGAACACTAGAAATTTGGTACTCAAAAAAACTTGTAAATAAAAGTATATTAAAAAAAGAAAATTGTAAAATAATCATCATTTTTAATTTCTGCAAGTCTCAAGGGAAGTCAAGTTTAATTTCTTACTTAATTAGTCAAACAACCAGTTTCTAGGTGTAAATGAAAACTAATATAGCTAGTTTTCAAGTAATGAGAAGTGAAAGTCATGAACTTGCTAGTATTTTTGCCTGCTGTGGCCATTATTTAAAAATAACCATTAACCATCCAATTTCTTAATATTTTCACAACAAAACCTGAGACCTATAAATGATCTAATTATTTTTAAATGTCTAGAGCACATTAAGTTTCCCAAGATATTTACATTAGAGAGATGGTAAGGTTTTTAAGGTCCTACTTTTTATTGGGAATTTTTTTTTCTTTCTGAGTCTAAGTGAGATTCAACACCAAAGTTATCAAGGACAGTAATTTCCAGTTTTCTCATCTCTAAGAAAGGAATTCAGTGATAGTTCCTTTTCGGTAATTGAAAGCTGTTATTCTTCCTCTTACTTTAATTACTTGAGTCACTATTCACCAGTAAGCAAGTTGCTGTCTTTGCTTGTGTTCTCTCCAGTGAGTTCATGTTGTACTTCTGCAGACACTGCATTTTGGCGTTGTTTTGCTTTTTTAGGGTTTTGTTTTGTTTTTGTGGTACTGGGGATTGAACGCAGGGGCATTCTACTTCTGAGCTATACCCTCAGCCCTAGTTTATTTTTTATTTTGAAACAGGGTCTCACTAAAGTTGTGGAAGGCCTCATTAAGTTGCTGAAGCTAGCTTCAAACCTGTGATCCTCCTGCCTCAACCTCCCAAGAGCTGGGATTACAGGTGTGCACCACCACCCCTGGCAGGCACTATGTTTTTATTTCTCAAACCCAATGACCACCTCGGTAGAAACACTAGTGACCCCCTTATGGTGTCCAAGGGATGGTTCTAGTAGCTTTATAAGTAACTATGGTATCTCCACAATAACCCACAAAAGTCACTATGGAGTCTTCGCTTTACAAACTATGAGAAAAGCAAAGTTCAGAGAGATTAAACTCCCCACCAACCCGAAATCACAATGACAGCTAAATGAAGAAGCCATGGTGCAAATCCAAACCTCTTTTATTGCAAAGCCCATTTTTTATACTATTTCAATAATATTTTTTTTTCTGTTTTTGGCACTTGGAATTGAACCCAGGGGCATTCTACCTCTGAGCTACACTCCCAGCCCTTTTTATTTTTTATTTGGAAACAGGGTCTCATGAAGTTCCTGAGGGCCTAAGTTGCTAAGGCTGGCCTCTAACCTGTGATCCTTCTATCTCAGCCTCCCAAGTACTGGGATTATAGGCATGTACTGCCTCTCCCAGCAAGTGATTTTATTTTTAATTACAATAGAATGTAAGGAAAATGTTACCTTTTTTTCTCTCAAAAACTTACAATAACTCAAGTTAAGCCGACTCAGTGTTGCCTAGTAGGGAAGGTCTGACTTAATTAATAAATTCTAATGGCTGATAAGCAGCATGTCATTTGTTTCTATGTAAACAGCACTCCTACAGGGCTTGTCAGTGCTGAAAACAATTTTAAACATTCCCTTTGCAATCTGGTTTGCACTATTAACTTTACACTATTAGGAACACGTTTACCAAAGCAAAAGTAAGCCAACCCAGCTTGGGCCTGTCAAAATGAGAATACATTTTTGAATTAGTGGAATTTTTATTAGTTTTTTGCATATTTTAATGGATTTTGAAATTCACACCAGATAATTATCCAAAATCTCAAGTCAGGAAACACATCCTAAAAAAAAAAAAAAAGGAAAGAAAGAAAGCCAGCATTGTATCGGTTTCCCCATCAGCTGAGTCCATCAGCTTTCATCCTTTGAGCTGTCACCGACAAGGGCTGTCACCATCATGTGGTCATTAGTTGTCAGTGACATAAGAGTGTGGACAACAGAGGACAGTCCTTCATGGGCTTCCAACAACTGTGACAACGAGAAAGCCAGGGCGACAGGCTGCTGACTTGTGAAAGTGTGACTAAGTGTGCAGAAAGGACACGGGCACTTCTGCATGCTGGCCCAGGTGGCAGGGAAGGCATTATTCTGTTAAAAAAAGAAATCCACAGTCGCTCCAGCAGCCTCAGTGGCTCCCCTATCCTTACTCAAATCAATTCTACTTCCTAGGCAGCAAGGCCAGGTGGTAGGCCTAAGTTGCTAAGGCTGGCCTCTAACCTGTGATCCTTCTATCTCAGCCTCCCAAGTACTGGGATTACAGGCATGTACTGCCTCTCCCAGCAAGTGATTTTATTTTTAATTACAATAGAATGTAAGGGAACTGTTACCTTTTTTTCTCTCAAAAAACTTACAATAACTCAAGTTAAGCCGACTCAGTGTTGCCTAGTAGGGAAGGTCTGACTTAATTAATAAATTCTAATGGCTGATAAGCAGCATGTCATTTGTTTCTGTGTCAACAGCACTCCTACAGGGCTCGTCAGTGCTGAAAACAATTTGTTCTTTAAGTATTTTAAACATTCCCTTTGCAATCTGTGCCACAAAAGGCATTAACTACATTGTGACACCAGGCCCAAGAGTCCAGTGCCCCTCGGTCCACCCTGAAGACCTGGGGAAATCATTTCATGCTGCTTATTTTCAAGAATGCTCAGCCAGGCATGGTGGTGCACACCTGTAATCCCAGTACTTGGGAGGCTGAGACAGGAGGATTGCAGGTTCCAGCAATCCTCCCAGTTCAGCAACTTAGTGAGGCCCTGTTTCAAAATTTAAAAAAAAATAAAATAAAATAAGCTAGGCGTGGTGACGCATACTTGTAATCCCAGTACTTGGGAGACTGAGACGGGAGGATCCAGGTTTGAGACCAGTCTCAACTACTTAGTGAGGCCCTCCAAAATTTAGGGAAACCCTGTTTCAAAATAAAGAATAAAAAATTGGGCTGGGAGTGTAGCTCGGAGGTAGAATGCCCCTGGGTTCAATCCTCAGTACCGCAAAAATAAATAAATAAATAAATAAATAAATAAATAAATAAATAAATAAATAAATAAACAAACAGGGCTGGGAGTATAGGTCAGAGGTAGATCACTCCTGCATTCAATCCCCAGTACCACAAAAAAAGAAAAAAAAATACTCTAAGCAAATCTGCAAAAATATAAAACCATTCTAAAGTCCAGCTTTGATATCTTTAAAAGTGGTTCTTTTATTCTGAAGATTTTTTTTTTTTTTCAGTACTGGGAATTGAACCTAGGGGCATTCTACCTCTGGCTACATCCCTAGCCCTATTTTTTATTCCTTATTTTGAAACTGGGTCTCACTAAGTTGCGGAGGGCCTCACTAAATAGCTGAAGATATATATATATATATATATATATATATATATTTTTTTTTTTTTTTTATCTGTCCCTCTTCTGGTTCTTAAAAACAGAGCAATAAACCCTCTGTGATCTCCCTTCGTCAACACCCTCTGCTGGCTATAGAGGAGGTATAAATAATTTACCGAGTTTCCATTAAGGTCAACCAAAGTGTATATTACCTGCAGCGTGCATGTGTCAGGGGAGGGTGAGCTCGGAGCTAATGATCAAGGATCAAGAGAGAGGAGGTTGTCCTTGCATTCTGTGAATTTGGATGTGTCCTGACATGGAAGTTGCCAGTATGGGCATGGAAAATAACAGGAAGACACAAGAGGGCTGTACTGGGACTCTACAGCCAGCGTGCCCTACGGAGCCATCCCCAGTACTTACTCTGCTTTCCTTGCACAGCTTGATTAACTATCTGATGTTTCTTCAGGAGCCTTTGTGAGGAAATAGGAATTGTTGCTGGCCGGGCTCTGTTAGAGGCGGGTAATTAAATCTCTCACAAGGGATTCTGATTGGTGTCATGAAATGGATGTGAAAAGGAATCAGAACTGGCGTTAACTACTCCTGAAATGTGTTTGTCCTGCTGACACATCAAATTCAAAGTTTCTAATCTAGAACTCATCATCATCTCCCAAACCTCCTGCCGGCTGAGTTTCCCTCCGGGTGTCTCACCTGTGTCCCCTCCCTCCACCCATGGCCACTCTCCTGGCAAAGCCCTGTTCCAAGAATAATTGCAGTGGGCCCAAGACTCACGTCAGAGGATGATTCTGGGCCTCTTTCCCTTTACTTCATCTGCTGCTAGCTAAATTATGGCCATAAAACCGTGTGTGTGTGTGTGTGTGTGTTACTGGGGATGGAACCCAGGGTCATTCTACCTCCAAGCTACACCCCCAGCCCTATCTTACCTTTTATTTTGAAACAGGGTTTCGCTAAGTTGCTGAGGGTTTCACTATATTGCTCAGACTGGCCTCAAACATACACTCTTCCTATCTCAACCTGCCAATTGCTGGGATTACAGGTATGCACCCCCACACTAGCCCTAACCCCACACTTGGCTTCCATGGAACTATTTAAATGTGTCTGTCCTCTGCTCAGGAGCACTGAGGGCCCCTGACCACTCTGTCCTGTTTCCTCTTGTCCAGTTACCCATTGTTTGGCCCCTGAAGACACTGTCTACCCCTCTGTGCCTGCAAGAACGCTGCTCCAGAGAGCCCAGTTCCCAGGCTTGGGCCTCAGTTTCCTTCCTGTTCTGCCTTATTATTCTCAATCCTCTTTCAGAGAAACTAGTACATTCCCTGGAGCTCGAAAGACAAATTTTGTTGTGTGGGATTTCATGAGAAAATGTATTTGGAGAGCATATAGCATAGTACTTAGCACTCACTAACTAGTTAACAAACAATGGTAATGCTAATAGTCAGCATCAGCAAATCTCTTAGAAGAATCTCATAATTGCGAATAGATGTTAGTCTTCTCCCCTCTTGAGTTGCTTGCATATAAGAGGAGTTCATAGAACTCCAACTTATAAAGGCTGTTCCCCCTTAAAGGCTTTTGGCCTTCAGAGTCACCAACAGGCTAAACTCTTTTGTGCCTCCTGCATATTTGTGTTGCTCACTTGTCTTCCTGTCCTTCCGCGCACTGCCTCTTCTCCTTTGGTGTCTTGTGAATGTCACCTGCTCACTGGAGTATCACTGGCCACTCTAAGGAAACAACGGCCATCCTTTTCCAATCCCACATCTTCCCTGTTCAATGTGGTGCTCAATGCTACTTGTAAAACCTGTTTGTTCTCGGGAGTTTGTTGATGTGGTAACATCTGCCTCTGGCCCTATACTCTCAAGTCCGTGAAGGCAGTGGCTGATGGTTTGGAAATTGGTTAGTCAATTGCTTATCGATTTGTAACCCTCTTAATTTTCCTCTGTTTCTGACATTATTCTATCTACACAAGTACACCTAATTAATACATCACTAAGTACCATATTGTGAAGCATATGGCTTGATATATCAGGTGGCTCCAGATGTGAATATTTACTCAGTTACAAGAAAACATTCATGCCTTTATTCTGTGCGGTAAGTCCCATGTTGAGTGTATCTTAAAGTTGAGCTAGAGATTTGCTTGTTGATTGTAAATAGTGGCTGTTTCAACTTAGTCAACTAAGCCTGTGATCTAAAGAGACCTTTGTAAAAAATAGTACCCCAGAGTAGGGCAGGCTACATTTGTCATGAATCAAGTTAGTGAGTTGGCACAAATTTTTTGCCCCTGCTTGTTGGAGTTTTGGAAAGGCGTGCCCTCTGAATCCACTCACATTTAAAGTGAATGATTAGCCCACAGTGGACATGCTGTGACCTGAACAATGCATCCAGTGACAGCATCCCCATCTGAGAGTCTTTTTGTGTGTGTGTCAAATGAAGATGACATCAGTGAGGTCACTTTCTACACTCAAGCAGCAGGGCAGTGACCACTCGCCATGGGTGGACGCCAGCATTCCTTGGCAGTTATCTTCTTTTCACCTTTAACCTCACAAGGACAGCATGCAGATTCACAGGAAATATGTCATCCAAATTTTGTAAATGAATGCCGTAAACATGGCAGGTATCCATATGATTGGTCAATGAAAGAATAGTCTGCAAGCCAGGGGAGATTGGTTTTGGTTTTATCCTTATTTTACAAATGTAATTATTGCACATTCATGTTTTCCAATTTACCTAAGGACCTCAGTATTAAAAGAGGCTCTTGGAAGCTGAATTGCCTATTTTAAGTGAACATTTTTTAAATGCTGCCTTAGTTGCCTGAGTTACAGCCCAAACAGGAAGACATGAAATACAGTGTTCTGAATTGATTTTGTCAGAAAAGTGGGAACACACAAAATAGATGAAGCCCATGGAGTATCAAGAGAGGGGCAGGTTTGGGCCATGGGTGCACATCTCCGTCCATGACGGTTCCGTCCAGGCCCTTGAGGATGGAAATGTGGCGCCCATCGTACCCCTGTATCACCACCCATCACTAGCCAAACCACCCTTCAACAGGACATCTTATTCTTCCTTCTCCAAAGTCCTCTTTTGTTAAAATCAGAACCAGGTAGGTCTCCAGAATTGAGGCGGAAGGGCTAGTTGATGGTAGAAAAAAATGTGGACAACCCCTAGGAAAGTGACCCTCCACCCCCAGCGCCAGTTCCCTCACTGTCACAAAGGAGGAAAAGCATACAGCTCAGGAAGTCGCCCAGAGGTTAAGGCAGCACCAAGTTTAAGTGGGCTTGGGAGGCAAGTAGTAGTGAGTGTGAGCCCCCAGCCAGACAGAGGGGTTTGGAGAGAGGCACAAACACAAGGAAAACTCACAGACCCTCTTCAAGAGTTTATATACACGAGGAAGGAGACAAAGGAACAGGACTACATGATGGCTTTCATAAACCGTGGACACTTTTGCCTTTGTGGGCCCCATCTGCCATTAAAAATATATTAAAATAATTAGAGAAGTATTTGCAAATCATTTACCTTTTCCAAAATATATAAGGATATTCCACAACTCATTATCAAAAACAAACAAAATAACTCAGGTGACCCAATTAAAAAATGGGCAAAGGAATTGGATAGACAGTTCTCCAAAGAAGACATACAAATGGCCAAGAGGTATATGAAAAGGTGTTCAACATCACTAGTCATCAAAGAAACGCAAAGCAAATCCACACTGAGATATCACCTCATACCTGTTAGGATGGGCCCTTTCAAAAATCAAAAGATAACAATTATTGATGAGGTCGTGGAGAAATTGGGATCTTTGTACCTGTAGGCTATAACATAAATTAATGCAGCCACTATGGAAAACAGTATGGAAGTTCCTCAAAAAAAAAAAAACCTGAAAGTAAGGCGGGCATAGTGAGACATGTCTATAATCTAGCTATTCAGGAGGCTGAGGCAGGAGGGTGGAAAGTTCAAGGACAACCTAGACAACTTAATGAGCCTACATCTCAAAATAAAAGAGAAAGAGCTGAGGGTATAACTCAATGATAGAGCACTCATGTGTAGGGACCTGGGTTCAATCCCTAGTAGAATAGGAAGGAAAGAAGGAAGGCTGAAAATAGAACTATCATATGATCAAGCAATCTCACTTCTGAGAATATATCCAAAAGAGTTGAAATCAGGATCTCAAGCAGTATCTGCACACCCATGTTCATTGCAGCATTACTCACAATAGGTAAGATATATCCATCAGCAAAATGTCCATCAGCAGAAGAATGGATAAAGGAAATATGGCCTATACTTACGATGGAATATTATTCAGCCTTCAAAAAGAAGGAAATCCTATCATATCTGACACTACGGATGAACCTTCAAGACATTCTAAGTGAGATGAGCCAGTCAAGGAAGACAAATACTGCACAATTCCATTTATGTGAGGTTCTAGAGTGGTCAATTCAGAAACAGAAAGTAGATTGGTGGTTTCTAGGAGCTGGAAGTGGAGGAGGGGGAGATGTTGGGAGGCTGATCAACAGGTATGAAGTTTCAGTTATATAAGATAAGTTCTAGCAATCTGCTGAAAACACTGCGACTATACTTAAGAATACTGTATTGGGCACTTAAAATTTTGTTAGGAGAGTAGATCTCAAGTCAATTGTTCCTACCAAAATAAAATAAAAATTTAGAACATATTAAAATAAGATTTTATCATAGCATTGAGATAAGGATAAATTATTATTGTCTATTAGACATCCTTACATTCATTATTTTTCATGATTCCCAACGAACTTAAGGTTATAAAGGGAGAACTTAAATATTCTTCATATTCCATTCTGATCCAAAAGGAAACAGCATGTCCCATAAGAGGAAATTGTGTGAGGGTAATGGAGAATCTTATTCTTCCGCCTGTCTATGACTTTGACCAAATGATTGTGTCTGGGTTGTGGCTTTCTCATAAGTTGTATAATGGGGATTTAAGTGAGATAATGTACATAAACTGCTATGCCTAGTGCCTGTTTCAAGGCACTAAGTAAATGGTGACTGCTAATAGTAACAGCAATTTTGCATCATATACAAAGACATTCGAAATGAAGTCAAAGGAGATGGTTTCTAGTTCTGTTTTGTTTTGTTTTGTTTTTCACATCAGCTGTGTGACCTTGAGTTAAGCACTTAACCTTTCTGAGTCTTAGTATCACCATTTGTAATAATATCTGCCCTGACAACCTCACAGGATTACTAAAAGGATCAAATGAGGTAACAGATGTAGAAGCATGCTGATTATAGCTAAAAGCATTACATAATGGGAATTATTACCAAAGCAGTTGAAAAATTATATAGAGGGAAATACTCAGTGCCTGACACACAAAAGCTATTCTGAAGATGCTTATTGAATGAATGAATGATTTGTTTTCTTTTGCAGTACTGGGGATTTTTTCCAGTCAGCATTTTCACTGCTGTAATCCCAAACAACTGACCATACAACTTAGAGGAGGGAAGGCTTATTTGCTCACCATCCTGGGGATTTCAGGGGTTCAGTCCATCTTGGATTAGGTGAAATCTGCGGAGCTCAGGGCATAGCAGCAGGAAGCAGAGAGAGTAAGAGCTCTTCTCTCACATCATAAAGGCCAGAAGGAGAGGGCAAGCAAGGGTATTCCAGGACACAAGCACAGTCCCCAAGGCCACACCTCCGGAGACCTACCTTCTCCAGACACACTCCTCCTGCCTAGATCACGGCCCAGTAAATCTATTACAATGGATTCACCCACTGGTAAGATCACAACCTTCATTATCTCAACTCTGACCATCAATACATGAGCTTTTCCAGGGTACATTCTATATCTAACATAACAGGATTGAACCTATGGCCTTGTGCATAATAGGGAAGCACTCTACCACTGAGCTACACTCCAGCTTGAATGAATGAATGAATGAACGAATCGCAAAGATCCCACCATTTGAAATACTAAGATCTTTACTGGTATGCTTAATTGTGAAAAACATTACAAAGGCAGCCCAAGACAAAGATAACAAATATTCCATATGAGAAGGATATTACAACTAACAATTCCTTACTCTAACTTTCACCAGTTTTTAAGTGTCTTAGGTTGCAGGCTTGTGGAATATACACATTATTTATGTTTGGATCCCCAACATTTCCCTTCCCAGTGTTGATACACAATAGGCACTAGCTGGTACTTAGAAATTGAATTTAATTTATCCAGTAGGACTTGCTCTTATAGCCAATCTTAATGTCATCATAAGGAAATTTTCTTAATTCTGTTATCTTCTTAAATTTTTTTCTTTGATAGTTGTTCAGTAAAACTCTCCTAATTTAAGGGCTTACAAAGCTAGGCATGATGAAACATACCTTAATCCCAGTAATTGAGAGGCTGAGACAGAAGGTTCGAGGCTAGCCTCAGCAACTTAGGCTCTCAATAACTTAGTGAGACCCTGTTTCAAAAATAAATAAGAGAAGTAGCTCAGAGGTAGACTGCCCCTGGGTTCAATCCCCAGTAAAGAAAAAAAAGAGGGGCTAAAATATATATTATTTAAATTAGCAAGTCAATAAATTATCCACTGTGCTTTTACTTTAAACTTGTATTGCTATTCATACAGCCAGCACATGCTTGAGAAAATACCCTTTGTATTGCAGAAATTATAGTAAAACAGCTTATTTCATATTACAGGAGATATAATAGAGTAGTTTAAACTTATAAGGTCTCTTAGTCAAATCCAACTTTAAAATTCCACTGATTCTTGCTAGTGTGAATGGCTCCATCATGCAAATCCTTTGCACCTTGACAGAGAATTATAACCAAATCTAGGATATTCTCATTGATGAGACCAGTCCTATGAGTTTCTCTCAGCTTGGAAGGATGGCCTCTCCATGTTGAAGATCAGAGCTCTAGAGTAAAGAGGCCTCATGCTGGCTTGTCAGGGTCACACAGCCTGGAATTCACCGAAGCTGTGGCCACTTGCTCGCTACAATAGAGTGTCTTTGGGGAATTAGTGTGGGAAATTGCTCCTTTTGGCAGCATCTCAGTATAAATTGGCATCTCAGCAGTGCAGCTGTGATTGTAATTGGCCGAAGTTCTCAGCCGAAAGGGCGCTGACCATCTTTCCCAGGAAAATAGCTCTATCAGAAAAGCCCTTTTATACCTGGCATTTCTCAATCCGCCTGCAAGTGGCTTGTCTCTTAAACTGGTTTCCTCCAATGTCATCCATCTTCTATGTAGTTTTCTCCTCTGTCCTAATGCAGTACTGGATGAGAGTTGAGATGTAGCTGTAGTTCTGGAAGAAAAAAAGAATTAGAAGGAAATCTTTAGAGTTCACTTGTAAGTTAAGGTGGTCTCTGTGGCTGTAATCTCTTGTCTTGAAAATGACTGTCCCCTAGAAAGTTGTCATGTGTGGTACCGAATAGCCTTAATGTGACAGCAAGATGTTCTACCTGGAAGAGAACAGCTTTTCAAGACAGACCCACCTTTCCACAAGAGAAGAGCATAGAAGAGTGGTCTACATCCTTTGCCCAACCTTATCTCATGTGAACAACGCAGTGCAACTATCAAGAAGAAAAGTCATCATCCTAGCACGGAAATCTTCCAAAATACCCCGAGGGAGGTTGCGAGCTCATCTGCCTGCCCCGACTTTTGCATTTCTCCATGTGGGCCAGTGCCATCCTGGCTCTCTTCCAGATAAAGACTGTGCCTGTATATTCCCCCGTTGAATTCCTCCATACAGTATCTCTCCAGACAGTAGGAGTTCAACAGATTTTACACAGGCTCAGCCATGTGCACTGAAGCAGCAACAGCCACACTCAGCCCAGCACAAAGTCAAATTCCCTTACCAGACTCCCCAGCCACTGCCCACGTCCCACCATGACATAATCAAGGGCCTCAGTGGTAGCTTTTTGTCTTTAAAACCCTCACTCACTACCTTCCAAACTTCAAGGTAAACCAGAATGTCCTGCCTTCAGTGAGTCATTTCCTCCAGCTCCTTAGAGACAGGACCACCCGCCATGCAGGTGAAGGCTACTTCATTTATTTGTGAACCACAAGGCCGCACACAAATGCAAGGGACCACCACCCACTTCATTGTTTGACGGGGCCAATAGAAAGGACATAGTCTTATGTCCTTAATCAAGGTCATCATCAAGGTCATAGTGACTATGACCTTGAAACCTGGCTCTGACATCTACCATGCAGCCTTTGATTCTAAAAACAACCCAAAACTTACCCTCTCTACATTTTGGCTCTTTCATAATTGGAATAATAAAAGCAGGAGCTGGGCATGGTGGCACATGCCTGTAATCTCAGGGAGGCTGAGACAGGAGGATTGCAGGTTCGAGGACAGCCTCCGCAAGTGGTGAGATTCTCATCAACCTAGCAAGACCCTGTTTCCAAATAAGAAATATAATTGGGCTGGGGATATAGACTGGAGGTAGAAGGCCCTGGTAACACACACACACACACACACACACAAAATAAAATCAGTAACCCTTACCCCGTTGAGGTAGGCGTACGTGAGATAATACACACAGAAGTGCCTGGTGCAAGTAGCTTCTCAGCAAATGTTAGTTGCTCCTTAACAGCCTCTGGGCAGGGCCAAGCTGATCAGCGAGTGAACAAGAATCTAATGTAGGTGAGACCAGCACAGCCAGACAGTGGGCATACTCCACTCTTCTGTGTTTGGGTGGCAGCAACAGGGAGGAGGAGGATGTCACACCCATGGTGTCCTACCTCATGGGATGGGGGTGCCCACCCACAAAGGTCTCTCCAGCTAAGAACAAAGGGAAATGGGCGTCTTCCATCAGTCGCCTGCGGTGCAGCTGGGGACTGGGCAGCTCGCAGCAGGCAGAGGATCCACGAGGTGAAACTGTTAGCGCTGTCTACCTTCAGATGAGCAGGAGCCTTTCCTTCTCTCCACCTCGAAAGAGCATTTCCGGAAAACTCCTGTTTTCTGATAGCAGATCAAGTGTTGCTTACGGTGGTGACAGATTTGGCACTCCAATGAACTACACGTTTCCCTGTTCTTGAAGAAGTGTCGAGAGGCAAGTGCTGACTCGCCTACTCCTGCTCATTCAGATCCTCTATTTGAAATGAAGTCGAGTTATTGGTTCTTTTGCCAGTAAGGGACTGTTCATTTCCTTTCATTTTTTTAAAAATGGGACATAATTCTAATTTTTAAAAATATATTTACCACCATCCAAATTTATTTAAGAAGATTAAGTAGTGGGCCTTTGCCCTAGGGACAAGTTAAAATTTGTTGGAGACATTCTGAGATTTGTTTAAAGATGTCTTAAAATGAGGGCCTTGGGCTCTATTTTATTTCAGCCCTGAAGAACACAGATAGGCCAAAGCCTCTTGCAGGGAGTCTGAGGGTGGGATCCCCTATCTGGAGCATGCTGACTGTTGCTCAGTCTGGTTTCCACCCAGGTCTCTATCTAGGGCCTTCTCCAGCTGTGCAGAAGGAGCAGGCTGGCAAGCTTTGGGAGTGCGCCACACCACTGGCCCTGCAATGGCGGATCCGCTCAAGCAGGGACAGGCGTGTGCAGACACCTGGAGAAGAGAGAAAACCAGCTGAGCAGATGAAATGTTTACACTGTGGCCAGGCTCTTGCTCAGCTGCCGAAACCAAACAACATCTGTTGCAGTCCTGCGGGGCCCAAAGGTTCTCATCACCTCCGTGTCAGAAGCATGAGGGGCCCTGCCCGGCTGTGACACCATCTGTGTGCCAGGGACTCGGGCCAAATGGCCTGGCACAGGAGGGCTTAATTTCACTCCATCCAGTCTGCACTGAGAAAGAGCTTGGAACAGACCAGGAGCGTTCTTAACATCTCTCACTTACCTGACCTGCCACAGCCTGAAAGGAAACACACGGCTGATAATCTGCAGCTTTTAGGAGTCCACGGAGTTCTTTCCACCGGTGCCCTCTAAGCTCACTTCCCCCCGCCTGCTGCTGTTCTGGAAGCCCAGAGAACACTGGTCAGGAAAGCTCAAGAGCCAGGGCTGGTGTTCTGAGAACAATGCTGCTGGCACTGTCGTCTCTCACAAAGAAGCACATGTGCTACCTCCTCCTGGGCCATGGCAACTGAGCACCAGGTTTCCTTCCAACAAGGCTCAGATAATGGATTATTGTCCTGGGCAAGGAGAGCAGACACACATCCTCAGAATGAAGAACGGGGGCTGTGTCTTCTTCCCATACCTCATGTCTTATCTTTAACCCTCCCTTGCTCCCGCAGGTGTGGTTCATGGACCTGCAGCCTCAGATCGCCTGGGAGCTTTCAAGCAGCTTCCCAGACCCTTCCATCCCTGTGTTGTCAGAATCTGCATTCTAACAAGATCCCCACATGATCCGCTTGCACATTCAAGTTTAAGAAGCCCAGATCTGAGTCTTAGGGTGATGATGAGACGTGTGATCATTTTATGATAATACTGAGCAGAAGGAGATTGCTGCTTACTCCACACTGTAAAAGAAAAAGGAAAGAAGGCACTCAAGCAACTGGAGACAGAAAAGCACTGCATGGGAGTTAGTTGTTAATGTTTGCAACATTACCTGGAAGTCTGGCTGCCCTTGCCCTGCCTCTGGCTCAGAGACAAAGAAGAGAAAAGAGCATACGCAGGCTACTTGTTAGCAGTGGTACCCACACAGGGGAGAGAGCATGTCTCCTCTGCCTACCTGTCTGCCCCTCGGAGCAGGGGAGGCCCCAGCCCTTATTTCCACCTGCTGCTACAGCCAGACAAGAGCCAGTGCGAACCACTTGGAACGTCCCTGTCATTCAAGGGCCATTAAATTTTTACACAATGAAAAGTACTTTTTCCAAAAATAAAACCCGGAGTTATCATTTCAGTAGGCTGGAGAAATGTACAGTTCCTTTTTATAACCGTGAATAAGAGCAATTCTGTAACCGTTCTAAATTTCTTGTTCTGATTTTACCATCTTCTCTCCTTAGCAGGGAAAAAAAACCATACTAAAGTGACCAGGTGTTATTTAGATCCTCAGTGCACACCTGTGCCCAGCAAAGCCCTCGTCAGATTCCTAGTGCACCATCACCACCTCCACAGCGGTGCAGTACGTGACTCACGAGTTCCCTTTACCTCTCTGGCCTTCCGGGTCTCCTTATACAGTAGGCTGTTATACGGGAATTGAGAACTCAGACCCTTCCAGCATCTTCCCAGGGAAGAGTGCAGGCGTGGGCAGGAGACTGCAGGAAAGGGGGAGTGTGGCTGGAGGTCACAGCCCATCCCTAGATGACTCCCATGGCTCCTCCCAGCCCATTCAGTGCTCCTATTTCACAAAGCTGTCATGGGGGGTCTTTGTTTTATTTCCACCAGGCCAGATGGAGTGTGTGTGTGTGCGTGTGTGTGTGTGTGTGTGTGTGTGTGTATTCATTTCTGCTCCCTTAAGCTTCCTCAGCAGTAGTCGGGCCTATAGTGAGACCAGCCAGGGCTCTTCTCTGTGGATTCCAAGCAGAATGGGGGTCTGCTAGCAGAAACTCTCTGGGAGAGGAGAGTTTCTTGCTTGCCGTTGTTTTTTCCTACACAGTATTTTAAGAACTGTTTAAAATACTCGAAATATTTAAATCTCAAGAAAAACTTCTCTCTTTTTCTAAATCCAAAATTCTGGCTTCCTTGGAAATGAAAAATTTGATGGCATCCTTATTTCCATGTGGCAATTCGATTCTCTCTTTAGACGGCCTCTCGAATTCCCCATGGTCCCCTCCACTCCCTGTGTCTTGCACTTGCCCACTTTATGCTCCTGATTATTTTCTCACCTGATTCCAGAAGGCCATATGTTCTCAATCCCTTTTTATAATCTTGTGGCGAAGATGGGTTATAATCAAGATTACTCTCCGTGAGCCCAAATAGTGGAAAACGTGGATGGGAAAGGGTCCCCTTCGCTCAGTTTACAAAGCAGTAGGGTGCCTCTTTATTGCAGAACATCAGCTAGAACAAGAAGGAATGCACTGAGAAGAAAATGAAACAGCTGTGTGGACAAACTATCCATTGCTTATTTAGCGGGGTGCCGGCACCAGCGAGCACCGATTTGTGGTGAAGCTAGCCGTCTCTGCACAGTGAGGTGTGGTATCGCCGGCAGCCTCACCTGGCATCTCTGTGGCTCTGCATGAGCCGGTGCAGTCCTTCTGCCTCTGACCTGGCTGCAAGGATGCTCTCCATCTGGGTTTGCTCTACACCTTCTTGTTGCCACATTTCACTCTTCTTGTATAAAAGCAACTCAGATGTTTCTGTTCCTCTGTTCCATTTTTTATTACAAGTAATTTCAGATAAATAGAAAAGAACAGAGACAAGCATAACTCATCCACCTCCCATCTTTCTTGAAACCTCACACTTTGCCACACTGCTCACAATTTTATTTCCTGAGGAATACAACAGTGGAAGTGTAGTCAAAGCCCCCTGAGTATTCCTCCCAGATCCCATTCTCTTCCTTAACTTCCCAGAGGTTACCAGCAGCCGAAATGATTTTTCTCTTGCATTATTTTAAATACACTTTTTAGGTTTAGCTATTTGATACAGGTTCATTTTTAAGTATTGAGCCACTGTGAAATACATCATGACTGATTCTAATATTTGCTTTTATTGATGAATATATAAACTGTGATTTTTTTTTGCCATTACTAACTATGCTGCGATGAATGTTCCTTTATTGGTCTCCCTACACACATGTGCACAAGTGGAATTGTGAGTCACAAGGCAGTACTATGTGTGTGTGTGTGTGTGTGTGTGTGTGTGGTACTAGGGATTGAACTCAGGGGCATTTCACCTCCAATCTACACCCCCAGCCCTATTTTAGTCTTTTATTTTGAAACAGGGTCTCACTAAGTTGTGGAGGGCCTCACCAAGTTGCTAAGGCCAGTCTCAAACCTGCAATTCTCCTGTCTCAGCCTCCCAAGTTACCAGGATTACAAGCCTATGTCACCACACCCAGCTTAAGGCAGTACATTTTTTACCTTTATTTTATTGCTGACCCTTCTCCAAAATAATGTCATTGCTACAGCTTCTTCAGAAGCAATATATAAGAATTTTCAATCCTCTTCATCTTTCCTAGTACTCAGTATTGCCAAGGCTTTTAATTCAAGCCAATATGGAGATAAATGCAGATTGTTTAAATTTTTGCTCTTTGATTTTGAAGTTAGGCTAAACATTTGGGGGTATGCTGGAGACTGAACCTGGGGCTCTCTCTCTCTGCCACTGAACTATGCGCCCAACAATTTTTTTTTTTTTAAACATGGCCTCACTAGGTTGCTGACTCTGGCTTCAAACCTGCAATCTTCCTGTCTCAGCTTCCCAAGTAGGCATGTTTTTAGACCATGGAGATTTCCCACACCATGAATTACCTATTCACTTATTTTGCTCTTTTTTTTTTTCCCCTAGCAGGTTGTCCTCTCTGTGTTGACTTATAGGCATGTTTTTTTCTAGAAACAATAATTTGAAGGTTATGTGTATCACAAATGTCAGTATATTTTCTTGTGTTATTTCCTCAAAGTTTTCAAATTCTATTTCACGCATTTAAATTTTTAATTTTTCTAGAATTTGCTATGTTAGGCGATATATATGCATATGTTAGGAGATAGGAATCTGCTAATTTTCTACCTGTATTGAAGACTTTGTCTTCCACACAATGCTCTGCAATATCACCTCTATCATATATGTATTTTCATATATATATTTTTGGGCTATTCCTGGGATCTCTCTTGTTTCATAGTTCCTTTTTAATCTATTCAAACTGATTTCACGTCTTAGCTACCAAGTCTTCATAATAATGATGTCTCATTTCTTTGGTATTTCAAGTTATCTTAGATAACCTCTGCTCTTCTGTGTGGCTTTTAAGAGCAGCTTATTACATATCATGAGAATCTCCATTGTGATTTTGATTGGAATTACATAGCTATGGATTGATTTGTAATATCATCTTAAAGAGATACCTTCTATCAAGTTAAGGAAGTTTCTGTGTGTAGTTCAGTATGAATTGTTAATCCTAGGTTGGGGATGTAATTCAGTGGTAGAACACTTGCCTAGCATGCACCCAGCCCTGGTTCAGTCCCCAGTACTGAAAAAAAAAAAAAAAATGAATTCTTAATCCTAAATGAGTGTTGAATTTTTTCAAATACTTTTTTTGTGTCTATTGATATGAGCTTATGGCTTATGACATGTAATCTGCTTTAAATGGTTTATATTATTAATAAATTTTAAATATTAAACTAGGGCTGGGAGAGCAACTCAGTGGTAGAGCACTTGCCTAACATGCTCAAGGCCCTGGGCTCGATCCTCAGCACCACAAAAAGAAATTGGCATAAAATATTAAACTATGCTTGCATTCCTTGAATAAATACTCCCTGTGCACATACAATGTTGAACTAACTTGCTAGTTATATATTAAAATTTTATTTATATCCATTAGTGGGATTAGTCTGTAATTTTATTAAACTTTCCTGTTTACTTTTAGTTATCAACCAGATGAGCAAGGTATCCTTCTCTTTTCATAATCTCTAAATTTATATGATAAAGAGATTATTTGTTCCTTAAAGACTTGTTAATCATCACTCATAAAACCATCCAGGTTTTGTATATTTGTGGCACAGTTAGTCTTTTGATTAATGACTTGATTTCTTTAATGGTTGCTAGCATATTTTTTTTTCCAGAACTGGGGGTTGAACCCAGGGGCATTCTTCCTCTGAGATATACCCCCAGCCCTATTTTTTATTCTTTGTTTTTGGGGGGTTTTTTTGTTTTGTTTTGTTTTTTTGCAGTACTGGGGATTGAACTCAGAGGCATTCTACCTCCGAGCTATACCCCCAGCCCTATTTTTTATTCTTTATTTTGAAACCGAGTCTCACTAAGTTGCGGAGTGCCTCACTAGGTAGCTGAGGCTGGCCTCAAACCCGGATCCTCCGGTCTCAGCCTCCTGAATGCTGGGATTACAAGCGTGCGCCACCACGCCCGGCTTTATTCTTTGTTTTGAAACAGGGTCTCACTAAGTTGCGGAAGGCCTTACTAAGCAGCTGAGGCTGGCCGAGAATCCGGATCCTCCAGTCTCAGCCTCCCAAATGCTGGGATTACAAACGAGCGCCACCACGCCTGGCTTGGTTGCTAGCATATTTAGACTCTCACCTTCTTGAGACATTTGTTAATTCAGTGCTTTCTAGGAAATGATCCACTTCATCTTTGTATTCAATATTATTGACTGGGGAGATAGTTCAATGGTAGAGTATATGCAGGGCCTTGGGTTCCATCCCAGCACAATAAATAAATAAAGTAATTAATTAAAAATTGTTGGCATAATGATGTACATCATAATACATTGTGACTTTTTTAAATTCCTATAGTACCAGTAGTTGTATCTTCTTTGTAATTGCTATATTTTCCCATTGCTATTTCTACCTCTCCACCTCTCTCTTCTCCATGCTTTTTTTTCTCCTGCCTTTTTCATTTTCCATTTACACATATCACAAAGATCAACTCTGAGCAGTAGTATCTTCTGCCATAATTTTGAAATTATAATTGATTTCTGGGTTAATTCTAAATTTCAGATGCAATGTGCTGCCAGAAAGACTTTCTCCTCATACTTTAATCTCCTGTTTTCTACAGCATTTTTCTAATTCTGACTAAAAACATGAGTGTTACAACTTTGAGTACAATCTATCAACATCCCCAAACCCTAGGACTTTGAAACTAGCTATTCAGGAAAACAAAAAGTGAAACTTTAGTCTCCCCTGCCTTCGTATCTCACAAATTATCTTCACCTGTATCAAAAAAAGTTTTCAATTTGCTCAATTTTATATATTTAAAGATGATGTATAAGCCAGGAGTGGTGGCACATGCCTATAATCCCATTACTTTGGAGGCTGAAACAAGAGTATCACAGGTTCAAAGCAACTTATCGAGGCCCTAGCAACTTAGTTTGATCTAAAGATGATGTTTAGGTCAAACTTACTAGAAGAAAAACATTCTTTATAAATACCTTCTGTGTACCTTCTTTTATGTTTAACTTCACTAAGAAAGTCTTCACTCCCTTGCTAACCTGGGCACCTGCCTCCCCTTTACCCATCTGGGTGTTGTCACCCTGTAGTCTGTGGACTTGTTTCACCCAAAGCCCTAACATTTCTCTTTTGTTTATTTACTTATTTATTATTTACTTATATGTGGTACTGGGGACTGGGAATTGAACCCAGGACCATTCTACCTCTGAGCTACACCCATAGCCCTTTTATATTTTCTTTTGAAACAAAAGTCTTACTAAATTACCATGCACTAGCCTTAAACCTGTGATCTTCCTGCCTCAGCCTCCCAAGTACTGGGATCAAAGGTGTGTGCCGCCAAGCTCAGCTGCCCTGATACTTTTCTATCATCATCTAAAACCTGTTATATCTTGGTTGCACCCTATTTCACAGACACCATAAAAAAAATAAAATAAAATAAAAAGAAGAGAACCCAAAAGCACAACATTCCTACGAGTCTTCAGCTTGAAGTTCTACTTTAAAGGCTCTCCTCTTTCATGCCTAGGCATGCTTTCTCCCCCAAATAATTAGGCATCAACATCTTTCTACCTGGAAGCATCAATTCTCACTATCTGTTCTTCCCTGGTCAGAAAGAGATCGTTTCTCCAAGCCCGATTCCTCCAGGAAGGACGCGGAGCTGACCGCACCCCTGTGAACCTTTGGCCAAACCCAGTGCTGGCTTCAACCCTGGCAGCTGAGACCCCTGACGGTGGCCCTGGCTGTCACAGACAGCCTCAAAGTTTCAAGTAGCTCAGATTCGTTCAGCCAAACTAAATAGCAGCAATTTCAACAAACCATCGGCTACTTTCATCACAGCGACAGCTGGCACGTTCTGAACATTCAGTAAATATTAATCAGTAGGTATCCAGCGGCACTGAAGAGAGACATAAGCATAATCTGACGGCTTAACCAAGGTCACACTACACATTCACGGGGCCCTAATCTTCAAGGGAGGGCACATGTACCCCTGAAGACTGGCTCGGGCCAGGAGAATCTGCCCAATGCCAAAGCGTTTCATGTCCATGTGCCAAGCTCTGCGGGACAAAGGACGAGTTCTGGTTATGACTGAGCTGTCTTAACAAAAGGGGATCATGAAGGATTCCCGAAGCTGGCTTGATGAGAGTTTTGTTGTTGTTGTTGTTGTCTTGTGGTACTGGGGATTGAACTCACAGGCGTTCTACCTTCAAGCTATACCCCTAGACCGATTTTGTTTCTTATTTGGAAATAGAGTCTCACCAGGTTGATAAGCCTCACTACTTGCTGAGGCTGTCCTCGAACTTGCCATCCTCCTGTCTCAGCCTCCCAAGTACAGGGATTACAGGCATGCATCATCACACTTGGCTTGATGAGAATTTTCTAAAACAGCTTTCTGAGCCATCTAGTGAGGGAGCTGAGTTAGATCCTGACTGTGACCTTAAAATGAAACCACACCATTATAAATGCTTCATCCACCCCAGAATGGCCAATTTGTCTAATACAAATGCAATCCAATATTACATCTTACTATTTTCTATATCTCAAAGTTGGTCATGCAGGCATGGATTGTGACTACTTAGTGAACAACCTTCCAAAAACCAAAACATGACAGACAAGATTATTTAAAAACACACACTAAGCTGGGCGTGGTGGCGCACGCTCGTAATCCCAGCATGTGGGAGGCTGAGACCGAAGGATCCAGGTTTGTGGCCAGCCTCAGCTACCTAGTGAGGCACTCTGCAACTTAGTGAGACCCGGTTTCAAAACAAAGAATAAAAAATAGGGCTGGGGGTATAGCTCGGAGGTAGAATGCCCCTGAGTTCAATCCCCAGCACCACAAAAAAAAAAAATTAAAAAATAAAAACACACACTGAGGGAACTTGGCCAAAATACATACTATTAATCTATTAGTTAATCTATTGATCGCATAGGTGAAGGCATGACATGGCTCCTGATTTTCTTGAGTGACCTAATTTCAAATAATCACAGTAAGAGCATCTCTGAAGAAGGGATCAATCTCTAGCTTTCTCTAGGAAGAAAGTTTTGGAGCGAGAGCCATATCTGCACTGGCCGGGTGGGTTCGCCCTGGCCCCCGGCACTCAGAGGAGCTGCATCTCCATAAAAGGCTTCCTTCCAATGCAGACTGTTCCCCACAATATTCGAAGGCTCTACTTTCCTGAGTGTTTTACTTCTCTGATCTAACCAGTTAATCCTCTTGGATTTTTATTCTTAATGTTGCCCCACAGGTAGGACCCAACCCAATCCTGTTGCAACTGCCCTCACTAATCAAGACCCGCTCTGAACCCCAAACGGAGGCCCCGGCCCTCCACTGTTTCCCTGCATCGCAGGGAGGTTGGAGGCTCAAGGCAGGGAAGATACAATCCTCACCCACCTGTTCCCTGTGTTCCCAAAGCATGCTTTGTGGGAAGTGTACCAAATACACAGAGGCTGCCTTTTATCACTTGTGTGTCTTGTGTCCCTGAGCTGGTAAAAGCTCCCTACGGGGACCATCCACACTTTAACCAAGTGTTTTGCACATGGTGGTGTCTTGACAGAGACTTCTTTTGGGAGGAAGGTAGGTACTAGAGATTGAACCCAGGACATTCTACAACCAAGCAACAACCCTAGTCCCTATTATTTTTTATTTTGAAATAGGGTCTCTCTAAGTTGCCAAAGCTGGCCTTGAGCCTGCCATCCTCCTATCTCAGCCTCCCTAATACTAGGCTTACAGGTGTGCACCACTATGCCCAACATTAAAGACTTCTTGATTTAATTCCTGTCAGTTATTTTTCTCACCTACCTATAACCACAGTCATGATTATAAAAAGCATTCTTTAAGTAATTATTAAAACTTTGCTTTTGAGACATAAAAGTCATGGTGACCCAAGGTTGAAGTACATTTCGTAAGCCTTTGACTCAAGCTGACTATAGGTTCTTGACACAGCTATATGTTTTTAAATAAGAAAACATACCATAAAGATGACAGTAAATTATTCTTAGCACTCTGCCCTCACTAAAGCCTCAGACTTGAAAATCCACACAGTTAAGCTCCCTGATTCTCAGTAATAGAGGCTTATGTTATGATTCCCCAGTAAGACTATAGAACATAAACTGCTTCTGCCTCGCAGCAGAGGGGAACATAAGCCTGTCTTTCTTCCTCATAATTATTTTATTTAGAAGTCATGGAAGAGACATATAGAAAAATAACAGTATAAAGAGTACAGGGAGAACTCGTTTCTTGGAGCGGATTTTAAATGAATTAGAAATGTATTTTTGCCATCTGCTGCTGCTACTGCTCTTATGAAATTTGGGATTCACAAATTGCAGTTTGTATAACACTAACGCTGGGACTTGGGAAAGCTACTGCAGGATCTGTAACCTGAGGGAAATGTTCTGGGTGGCTTCTGAAAGCTCCTCGGCATACAGAGAGCCCCCTTTCTGGAGGGCTTCCCCAGCAGCTGGCAGGCTCCGCCACAGGCACCCCAGGGGAGAGAGGATGAGAGCTGCTTCCTCTGGGGGTTGCACTGAACTCTGTGTTTGAAAAACCCTTTGCAGTATGCCACGGTTGCTGCCCTAGCATCGCTGAATGTAGAAGTTCTCGTTACACAGCTAAAAAGATAGGCTTACTGAGGCTAAATAATGTAGGGTTCCAGGACACCATGGAACAAGGTAGGAATTTAAATACATTTTCACACAGCCTTGCTCTATGCAGAAAACCCATAGCTCCCTAATCAAAAGGAAAAAAATACACAAGCAATAAATAAAATGAAGTGGTGAATACACAACTCTCGGCACCCCAGCAAACCCCATTATTTTTCCATCTGGATTTCTAGATTTAGAAAAGGTAAGAAGAAAGAGGGATGGCGAACATGTTCTCTAATTATCTGTCTTGAGTCCGATTCAGATTCTATAGTTCTCGAACATTCTCTGTAGCAAAATGACCATAGATGATCCATCTACCTAAATATAAGTACCTAAAATTCATCTCATACATTCTCCCAACAGACCCAGGTACTAAGACTATAAGGATGAAAGGAAAAGGTTATGAAGGAGCTCCAAGTCTAGTGGGGAGGCAGCCACGGTATGCCATGACCATGATTTAATGGAGGGAGGCTGGGATGTGGGAGGGGCAGCAATGGAGCACTGTTGATTTGAGAGCAATATGAGTAGCCCACCAATTCAATGCCCTTCATACCTGTGACACTTGGGTCCTTTCCCCCATCCCATCATCCTGACCCGAAAACCACCTGTCTCACTCCTTCCCCCCAGTCACCAAGGAAATCAACAGCACCAATGTTATGGAGGGAAATGTGGGTCTACATGAACTTTGATAGTTGAAGGTGATGCAGGATGGATATAAAGTTCTATAACTATCTTCAAAATCATTACATATGCAAGAATTAGAAAGGAGGGATATTAATAGCATACAGATATGGTGATACAATTATGAATGGACATGGTAGATAAGATACAATGCTCTGGGATGGCAGCTATCCAGTTGAAATTACAGAAGAACTGCCTATTTTTCAATGTGTGTATCAAGAAAGCCAACACTAAACATTCAGACGACCTAGGGTCTCCTGATCCCTTTAAGCACTGGCATATGACACCTGTAAGCAGAACTTTCATGACTGATTGATTGGGGCATGGTGGTACATGCCTGTAATCCCAGTACTGAGACAGGAGAACACAGGTTCATGGCCAATCTCAGCATCTTAGTGACACTGTTCAAAAATAAAAATAAAATATCTCAGAGGTAGAATGCTTCTAGGTTCAATCCCCAGCACCACAAAAGAAAAAAAGAAAAGACTGATTGAATGAGTGATTTCATTCACTCATGGTTCATAAATGTTTGTGATCCTCCATACTGTTTTCCAAAGTGGTTGCACTAATCTGCAATCCTACCACTACTGCACATCCTGGCCAGCATTTGTTGTTGTTTGTGTTTTTAATGATTGTCATTCTAATTAGGATTAGGTGAAATCTCAGGGTAGTTTTGATTTGCATCTCTCTAATTGCTCATATGCTCATTGGCCATTTGTATTTCTTCTTCTGTGATGTGTCTATTTAGTTCATTTGCCCATTTTTGATTGTTTTATTTGTTTTCTTAGCTCTGATTTTCTTGGGTTCTCTGTATATTCTAGATATTAGTTCTCTATCTGAGGAGTAGCTGGCAACAATTTTCTCCCACTCTGTGGGCTCTCTGTTAAGGTTCTTGATAATTTCCTTTGCTGCACAGAAGCCTTCAGTTTAATGCAATCCCATGTATTGATCTTCCTTTGAGTTGCTTGTGCCTTTGGGGTCTTGATGAGAAAGTTTTTACCTGTGCCTATGTGTTCAAGTGTTGGTCCTATGCCCTCTTCAAGTAGCTGCAAGGTCTCTGGCCTGACTTCCAGGTCTTTGATCCACCTTGAGTTGACCCTTGTGCAGGGTGAGAAAATGGGATTTATTTCCATTTTTCTGTATATAACCAGTTTTGCCAACACCATTTGTTGAAGAGGCTGTCTTTTTTCCAGTGTATGTTTTTTGACTCCTTTGTCAAAAATCAATCCTCAGATGAATGGGAATTAACTTACCATAAGATCCAGTACCACTTCTGGGTATCTACCCAAAAGAATAGAAACCAAACTATCAGACCAATGCATTTGTATCTATGTTTGTAGCTATACAATTCACAATTGCCAAACTGTGGAAGCAGCCAAGATGTCCATCAACAGATGAATGGATTACAAAAGTATGGGATATGTACACAATGGAATTTTACTCAGCCATAAAGAAGAACAAAATCATGTCATTTGCAGGGAAATGGATGAAACTGTAAAACATTATGTTAAGTGAGATTAGTCAGTCACAAAAAGTAAAAAACCATATGCTCTCCCTAATATGCAGAAGCTAGGGAGAAAG
The DNA here is from genome assembly GCA_004027655.1 of Graphiurus murinus. NCBI lineage: Eukaryota > Metazoa > Chordata > Mammalia > Rodentia > Gliridae > Graphiurus > Graphiurus murinus. The sequence continues at coordinate 25,676 of PVLC010021300.1, forward strand.
TGGGTCATAAGAGGGACTCTAAACGAAGAAGGAGAAACCTTAGATGAGCAAAGAAGGTGACTTAACTGAAGGTGATTGGAGAGGGGGTGGGATTAGAGAGGGAAACACCCTAATGCACACGATGTACTTTCACAAACATATCAAAGTCAATCACTAAACTGAACATGAGAAGGAGGGAGGGGGAGGGAATGGGACAGGAATTGGGGAAGGGTTAAATGAGAAATGTGTGCATGTAAGCCTTTACCAGCTTGTACCTAACAAAGATGTATGATTACAATGCACCAATAATAAATAAGTAGGGGTTATAAAACATGGAAATTTTTGAAAAAAAAGAAAAAACCTTTGAGACATTTTCTGAGATTTAACTAAAGCTGTCCATAATCCAAACATACAGCTGATACTTCAGCCTAATCTAAAGAGTTGCTCTGGTGAGAAGTACCTAGGGATTTTTTTTTTTTTAAGAAAAATAATTCTTCAGGAATTAACACATTACACTCTCTACCAACCATTATTCCTTAGTGTGAATAACCTCTTCAGGTGTCATCCTAGTAATTAATTACTGGTCGAGTAGAAAAATCTAATGGGCTCCAAATAGAGGAGAGAACCGGGGAAGCTGGTAAGTGGATCTGAAGGTCTGTGAAGTGGTCACAGGTCTGAGAAACCAGAGGAGCTAGAGACAGAAGGTGGATTAGGATGTGGGGAAAGCCAAAGACATTATTTCAACAGCCTCAGTTTCCCTCCGTTCCACTGTTGGGACTCACTGTAAACAACAGGAGGAGGGGAAACCTGAAGTTGTTCCCTGGATTTTACTGAGCTGTCCATACTACCCTCTTCCACTGGTGCTTATTCAAAATTAATATTTTCCCACCATGGAGCTCTCATTATTTGATAGCTGAGATGCAGCACACTCCCTGCGATGCCCCAGTAAGAAGGGAGAGAGCAATGGCTGTGTGTGTGCCAGGGTTTCTGGAAGCAGTGGCCACAGGGCTGGGCTTCGAGTCTTGCAGAGTGGCCTCAAAGAGCTTCTGGTTGGGCCGCCACCCACAGAAGACCAAGCATGGCCTCTCTGGAAAATTGAAAGGCTTGCTACAAACATCTAAGCCTACTTCATGCTCGTTTTTCCAGTTTTTGCACAGGAAAACTAGCTCTCCTCAGTTCATGTGGGACTCTTTACAAGGTACCCAGCACATGCCAGGTGTTTTATATACATCACCTCACTGAACCCTCCCACTACCACCAGTAGCCTAAAAAGTTAGCAGCCCATCTCTACTTTATAGATAAGGAAACTGAGGCTCCCAAAGGGGACCCAGGTTGCCCCAGGTTATATTGTTGCAACATGGCAAAGCCAGGATTTGAACCATCAGAGACTACCAAGCCTCTGCCCTTTCCCCTTCCATGTACTGCTTCTTATCCTAATTCTACATCTCACTCAATTCTTGTTTATTTTTTTTTCTAAATTCTCTATGAAAACTGTTGCCTCTGAAAATTTTCTCTTGGCTCTAGATGTACAGCCATTAGTTTACCAATTAAATTAAATTACTGCTCAAACAAGGATGCAAGATTATCTTTAAAAGCAGCAAATATGCCTAAGGAAGTAGCCATGATAACATTTCGCTTCTGAAGCTATGTGCTTTGCAGTGCCAGCTGATCAACACCCTGGGGAATATTTAATGATTTTGTCCTGGGCTATTGCACAGCCAGAAAATTTGGTTTGACCTTAGGATGATGAATGCGTGTGATTTAGATCTGAAGACTGATAAAAGGAAGGAGGTTGGTGCAAGCTGGCAAAAAGCAAGATAGCCATGGCTTGCCATGATTTGCTATTTATAAAGAGATTCTGTTTGCATTTGTGATAGATTTATCTGCCCTGATTTATTCTACTTACTAAAAAAATTCACACTCATCAGTTCCCTCTCCAGGCATGATAAATACATTTCATGTCCCTAGTCCTATTACACTGAATTTATTTTCTGTTCCAGCATGGGGCAAAAAATACATATATACATGGATATAATTTGTTCTATATAACTCTGTTGAGTTCTTTATCACCTAGATTTTATGCATCTCATACTTTTAGATATTTTACTTGCATTTCTAGGACTTCTGTTTTAACACAAAAATACCCGCAATATTGGCAAGCACAATTGAGACCTAAAATTTAATCATTATACCTTTCACAGAATAACAATAGCACTAAATGTGCCGTGCAAAGTGTTTTATATACATGCATCACCTTACTCAATTTTCATGGATGTTGCTTATCAAAATTAGTTGAGACAGCGGGCATGGTGGCGCACGCTTGTAATCCCAGCATTCGGGAGGCTGAGACCGGAGGATCCGGGTTCGCGGCCAGCCTCAGCTACCTAGTGAGGCACTCCGCAACTTAGTGAGACTCGGTTTCAAAATAAAGAATAAAAAATGGGGCTGGGGGTGTAGCTCGGAGGTAGAATGCCCCTGAGTTCAATCCCCAGTACCGCCA
>PVLC010021301.1:0-28153 GCA_004027655.1 Graphiurus murinus
CGGAGCAATATCTTCCGCCTGCAGCGTGACAACGCTGTCAAACGTCGCGCCATCATCGGTAGTCAGGGTCTTCCACCAGGCGACGGCTTCGTCAAAATCCTGGCCCTTCGGCGCGTGCAGACGGCCTTTCACGTAATCGAAGGTGGTTTGGTCTGGCGCCACCAGGCCCGCTTTCGCGCCCATTTCGATTGCCATATTGCACAGAGTCATACGGCCTTCCATGCTTAAATCACGGATGGCTTCGCCGCAAAATTCGACAACATGACCGGTGCCGCCGGCGCTGCCGGTTTTACCGATAATCGCCAGAACGATATCTTTGGCGGTGATGCCCGGGGCTGCTTTACCCTTGACCTCAATCTTCATGGTTTTGGCGCGGCCCTGCTTCAGCGTCTGCGTTGCCAGAACGTGCTCGACTTCGGAGGTGCCGATACCGAATGCCAGCGCGCCGAATGCGCCATGGGTTGCCGTATGGGAGTCGCCGCAGACGATGGTCATGCCCGGCAGGGTCACACCCTGTTCCGGCCCCATCACGTGCACGATGCCCTGGTAAGGGTGATTCAGGTCATACAGTTCAACGCCGAACTCTTTGCAGTTTTTAATCAACTCCTGCATCTGGATACGCGCCATTTCGCCGGAGGCATTAATGTCTTTAGTTTGCGTCGATACGTTGTGATCCATCGTGGCGAAGGTTTTACCCGGCTGGCGTACCGGACGTTTATGGGCGCGCAGGCCGTCAAACGCCTGCGGCGAGGTCACCTCGTGAACCAGATGACGGTCAATGTACAGCAGCGGGGTTTCGTTTTGCGCTTCATAAACGACGTGAGCATCAAACAATTTTTCGTATAACGTCTTCGCCATGATTACACCCCTTCAGCGACATAGCGGGCAATGATATCGCCCATTTCATCGGTACTGACCGCCGCCGCACCGCGCGCTAAATCGCCGGTACGTACGCCTTCTTCTAATGCGCGGTTGATCGCGTTCTCAATCGCAGTGGCCGCGTTGTCGGCATCCAGGCTGTAGCGCAGCAGCAGCGCCAGCGAGAGGATCTGCGCGATAGGGTTAGCGATGTTTTTGCCGGCGATATCCGGCGCGGAGCCACCTGCTGGTTCATATAAACCAAAGCCTTGCTCGTTGAGGCTGGCTGACGGCAGCATGCCCATCGAACCGGTAATCATGGCGCATTCGTCAGACAGGATGTCGCCGAAAAGGTTGGAACACAGCAGAACGTCGAACTGAGACGGATCTTTAATCAGCTGCATGGTGGCGTTGTCGATGTACATATGCGACAGCTCAACGTCAGGATACTGCTTACTGATTTCACTAACGATTTCACGCCATAAAATAGAGGACTGCAGGACGTTAGCCTTATCAATAGAAGTCACTTTGTGACGACGTTTACGGGCGGATTCGAAGGCAATGTGCGCGATACGCTCAATCTCGAAGCGGTGGTATACCTCGGTATCAAATGCTTTTTCATGCTGACCGCTACCTTCGCGACCCTTCGGCTGGCCAAAGTAAATGCCGCCGGTCAGTTCACGCACGCATAAAATGTCGAAGCCGTTGGCGGCGATATCGGCGCGCAGCGGGCAAAACTCTTCCAGCCCCTGATACAGCTTAGCCGGACGCAGGTTGCTGAATAATTTAAAGTGTTTCCGCAGGGGCAGCAGCGCACCGCGCTCCGGCTGCTCAGCGGGCGGCAGATGCTCCCATTTCGGTCCGCCAACGGAGCCGAACAGAATTGCGTCAGCCTGCTCGCAGCCTTCAACGGTAGACTGAGGCAGCGGAGTGCCCTGACGATCGATGGCGATACCGCCAACGTCATGCTGGCTGGTGGTAATGCGCATATCAAAACGGTTGCGAACGGCTTCCAGTACTTTCATTGCCTGGTTCATGACTTCCGGGCCAATACCATCACCTGGTAAAACAGCAATATGGTAATTCTTCGACATTACACGGTTTCCTTATTGTTCTCTTTATTCTGAGCTTTGCGTTGCAATTCTTTTTCGACTTCAGCGGCGCGCCAGATATTGTTCAGGACGTGAACCATCGCTTTCGCGGAGGATTCCACGATGTCCGTCGCCAGGCCAACGCCGTGGAAGCGGCGGCCGTTGTAGTTTGCCACGATGTCCACCTGGCCCAGCGCATCCTTGCCCTGACCCTTGGCGTTCAGGTCATATTTGACCAGCTCAACCTCATAGCCGGTGATGCGGTTAATCGCCTGGTAGATGGCGTCAACCGGTCCGTTGCCGTTGGCGGCCTCAGCTTTGGTTTCTTCGCCGCAGACCAGCTTCACGGAGGCGGTTGCGATGTCGCTGGAACCGGACTGCACGCTGAAGTAATCCAGACGGAAATGCTCCGGTTCTTCCTGCTGTTTGTTAATAAAGGCTAACGCTTCCAGGTCATAGTCAAATACCTGGCCCTTTTTATCCGCCAGCTTCAGGAACGCTTCATACAGGTGATCCATGTTGTAGTCGCTGTCCTTATAGCCCATCTCTTCCATACGGTGTTTCACCGCCGCGCGGCCGGAGCGGGAAGTCAGGTTCAGCTGTACCTGGTTCAGACCGATAGATTCTGGCGTCATGATTTCGTAGTTTTCGCGATTCTTCAGCACGCCATCCTGGTGAATACCGGAAGAGTGGGCGAAGGCACCGGTACCGACGATCGCTTTGTTGGCGGGAATCGGCATATTACAGATCTGGCTGACGGTCTGGCTGGTACGCCAGATTTCCTGGTGATTAATGCGGGTGTGCACATTCATAATGTCTTTGCGCACTTTAATCGCCATAATCACTTCTTCCAGCGAGCAGTTACCCGCGCGCTCGCCGATGCCGTTCATTGCGCCTTCAACCTGGCGAGCGCCGGCATGGACTGCGGCGAGGGCGTTACCCACCGCGATACCCAAATCGTCATGGGTATGGACGGAGATAATGGCTTTATCGATATTGGGAACGTGTTCGTACAGGCCGGTTATGATATTGGCGAATTCGAACGGCATGGTGTAGCCGACGGTATCAGGGATATTGATGGTCGTTGCGCCGGCATTTATCGCGGCTTCGACGACGCGGGCCAGATCGGCAATCGGCGTACGGCCAGCATCTTCACAGGAAAACTCAACGTCGTCAGTGTAGTTGCGGGCGCGCTTAACCATATAGATAGCGCGTTCAATCACTTCATCCAGATTACTGCGCAGCTTGGTCGCGATGTGTATCGGCGAGGTGGCGATAAAGGTATGAATACGGAAGGCTTCCGCGACCTTCAGCGATTCCGCCGCAACGTCGATATCTTTTTCAACGCAGCGGGCCAGCGCGCAAACGCGGCTGTTTTTGATGGTGCGTGCGATGGTTTGCACGGATTCAAAATCGCCCGGGGATGAAACCGGAAAACCGACTTCCATCACGTCAACGCCCATCCGCTCCAGGGCCATAGCAATCTGCAGTTTCTCTTTCACACTCAGGCTGGCTTGTAACGCTTGTTCACCGTCGCGTAAGGTCGTATCGAAAATAATGACTTGCTGGCTCATGGTTTAGATCCTTGGTCTGTGTCCTGGCGCCTTGCTAGCGAGCATAAAAAAACCCGCGCATTGGCGCGGGTTTTATAGTCTTGCTGGAAGATGACTTAACGATGAACGTCGCCCAACAGCCTACCGCGCAAAATGGATGCGTTTAGTAGTAGTAGGCTGAGAAAGCGAATGCTGCGAATCATTGCGTCATGCTCCAGATGAAATCGTTATGCTTTTAGAGTTACTGGATATGGGTTTTGATGTCAACCCCCGGGCGTAGAAAACGTCTTTTTACCTAACAGGCGCATTAGCTAATTGTGCTGACGATCGCGCTTTTTGGCCGATGATCCTTTTTTGGACATTACTTCATGTTGAGTTATTTTCACCATTTGATAATTTTTATTTTCAATCGAATCTTCATGGATATCGCTGTCGCGCAGGATGATATCCTGATGAAAATTATAAACTTATTTGTTTTATGAATGTGTTTGTGAATATGATGGTTCATTATCAATGATAATAAAATGTGAAGTTTAAGGATGGCTTAAGCTGATATTTTAATAATGCTTAAGTTAAAGTTAACCACTGCTGTTATTGTTTATTTTTGATATTTATGGGTACACTTGATTTTATCAAGTAAACAATATGGTTTAAGTGGTCGCGGGTACTTTCAAATGCAGACTTTTCGTCGCCACTCATAACCTTGATATATTCCTAAAATTCATCTTTGCCCTTTTGTAAATGTCATATGCATGATAAATGATATTCTGAGAATTAATTACTGCACTTTGGCAAAGGGAATTTAGCGTGACAGTGGAGTTAAATATGTTAAATGAAGGTACTGAATATAAGTCGACCTCTGAGGTAGAAAACACAAAACCCCAGCTGCGGATGGTCGACCTCAATCTGTTAACCGTATTTGATGCGGTAATGCAGGAGCAAAATATCACCCGTGCGGCGCACTCTTTGGGAATGTCCCAGCCGGCGGTCAGCAATGCGGTCTCGCGCCTGAAAGTGATGTTTAATGATGAGCTGTTTGTTCGTTATGGGCGCGGCATCCAGCCTACGGCGCGGGCTTTCCAGCTATTTGGTTCCGTACGGCAGGCTCTGCAGCTGGTGCAAAACGAATTACCGGGCTCGGGCTTTGAGCCGCTCAGCAGCGAGCGGGTCTTTAATTTATGCGTGTGCAGCCCGCTGGATAACGCTTTAACTTCGGTTATTTTCAACAAAGTTGGCGAGATTGCGCCCAACATTCATTTGGTCTTTAAATCGGCATTGAATCAAAACACGGAACATCAATTACGCTATCAGGAAATTGAATTCGTTATTGGTTATGAAGAGTTTCGTCGTCCTGAGTTTGCCTGCGTACCTTTATTTAAAGATGAAATGGTACTGGTGGCAAGTCGCAAGCATCCGCGTATTTCCGGTCCGCTGATGGAAAATGATATTTATCAGGAGGAGCACGCCGTTGTCGCTCTTGATCGTTACGCATCATTTAGTCAGCCATGGTATGACACTGCGGATAAACAGTCTCGTATTGCCTATCAAGGCAACGCAATGGTTAGCGTATTAAACGTTGTTTCCCAAACCAATATGGTCGCTATCGCGCCGCGCTGGCTGGCCAGCGAGTTCGCCGATAAGCTGGATTTGCAAATATTACCTCTACCGTTGAAGGTCAATAGCCGTACCTGCTATCTCTCCTGGCATGAAGCGGCAGGCCGCGATAAAGGCCATCAGTGGATGGAAGAATTGCTGGTGAGTATCTGCCAGCGCTAAACTGTCGCAATACAAACGGGGGCTTCGGCTCCTGCTTTGTGTGACAAAAATCACTAAATGCAGAATTTTATTCTGTTTGCATTGTTCGGTAACCAACGCGGTCAGATAAAAAATGGATGATTTGCTGCTGTTGGTTATTTTCCCCGAGCATTGACTATCATATTTTCTTATCGCCGAAGTTTTTCACCGTGTTTTACCTGCGAATCTTTCTTTTATTCTTTTAATGTCGGTCAAGCGCCGACGCTCGCCAATTGCCTGCCCGTAAGCGAGCAGTTATGGTAACGGCATGCAGTCTATTCATCTCAATGCGAAGCTATTGCGCTTCGTCTTGTGCGAGCGCGCGGAAATCGGATTCCGCTGTCGTTAAAAACAATAAGCCGGGAGGCAAACCATGGAGATGTTGTCAGGAGCCGAAATGGTCGTCCAGTCGCTGGTCGATCAGGGCGTCAAGCAGGTGTTCGGTTATCCCGGGGGCGCGGTCCTCGATATCTATGATGCGTTACACACCCTTGGCGGAATCGATCACGTTCTGGTCCGTCATGAGCAAGCGGCCGTTCATATGGCGGATGGTCTTGCTCGCGCAACGGGCGAAGTCGGAGTGGTACTGGTGACCTCGGGCCCGGGGGCGACCAACGCCATCACCGGCATTGCGACGGCTTATATGGATTCCATCCCGCTGGTGATTCTTTCCGGCCAGGTCGCGACCTCCTTAATCGGTTACGATGCTTTCCAGGAGTGCGACATGGTTGGCATCTCCCGACCGGTGGTAAAGCACAGCTTTCTGGTTAAGCAAACCGAAGATATTCCCGGCGTACTGAAAAAAGCGTTTTGGCTGGCCGCCAGCGGGCGCCCTGGTCCGGTCGTCGTGGATTTACCGAAAGATATTCTCAACCCGGCTAAAAAACTGCCCTACAGCTGGCCGGATACGGTTAGCATGCGTTCTTATAATCCGACGACGTCCGGTCATAAAGGGCAGATTAAGCGAGCGCTGCAGACGCTGATAGCGGCAAAAAAACCGGTCGTTTATGTAGGGGGCGGGGCGATCAATGCGCAATGTGAACCGCAGCTATACGCGCTGGTTGAGAAACTGAAGTTACCGGTAGCTTCATCGCTGATGGGGCTGGGCGCTTTCCCTGCGTCGCACCAGCAGGCATTAGGGATGCTGGGCATGCATGGGACCTATGAAGCCAATATGACCATGCACAATTCCGACGTGATTTTCGCCGTTGGCGTGCGCTTTGACGATCGTACGACGAATAACCTGGCCCGCTACTGTCCGAACGCTACGGTGCTGCATATTGATATCGATCCGACTTCGATATCCAAAACCGTTCCTGCCGACGTGCCTATTGTGGGTGACGCTCGCCTGGTGCTGGAACAGATGCTGGAGCTGCTCGAACACGAGGAGACACAGCAGCCACTCGATGAAATTCGCGACTGGTGGCAGCAAATTGAACAGTGGCGCGCGCGTCACTGCCTGCAATACGACACGCAAAGCGGCAAGATTAAACCGCAGGCGGTTATTGAAACGATCTGGCGGCTGACTAACGGCGATGCGTACGTAACGTCCGACGTCGGTCAGCATCAGATGTTCGCCGCTCTCTATTATCCTTTCGATAAACCGCGGCGCTGGATCAACTCGGGTGGTCTGGGAACCATGGGGTTCGGCCTTCCTGCTGCGCTTGGCGTGAAGATGGCGCTGCCGGAAGAGACGGTCATTTGCGTCACCGGCGATGGCAGTATCCAGATGAATATCCAGGAGCTCTCCACCGCGCTGCAGTACGAGCTGCCGGTGCTGGTGCTGAACCTGAATAACCGCTACCTCGGGATGGTGAAGCAGTGGCAGGATATGCTCTATTCGGGCCGCCATTCGCAATCCTATATGGAGTCACTGCCTGATTTTGCCCGCGTAGCGGAAGCCTATGGCCATGTGGGCATTCGTATTAGCGACCCGCAGGAACTGGAAGCGAAACTCGCTGAGGCGCTGGCGCAGGTGCGTAACAATCGACTGGTTTTTGTCGATGTGACGGTTGATGGCAGTGAGCATGTATACCCTATGCAGATCCGCGGCGGCGGTATGGACGAGATGTGGCTGAGCAAAACGGAGAGGACCTGATTATGCGCCGGATATTATCAGTATTACTGGAGAACGAATCGGGTGCTTTATCCCGCGTGATCGGCCTCTTTTCCCAGCGTGGTTATAATATTGAAAGTCTGACGGTAGCGCCGACGGACGATCCGACGCTCTCCCGCATGACGATTCAAACCGTTGGTGATGAGAAAGCCATTGAGCAGATCGAAAAGCAGCTGCATAAGCTGGTCGACGTTCTGCGCGTTAACGAGCTTGGGCAAGGCGCGCACGTAGAGCGTGAAATTATGCTGGTGAAAGTGCAGGCGAGCGGCTATGGACGCGATGAGGTGAAACGCAATACGGAAATCTTCCGCGGGCAAATTATCGATGTCACGCCGTCTATCTATACTGTTCAACTGGCGGGAACCAGCGACAAGCTGGATGCGTTTTTGGCTTCTCTGCGCGACGTGGCGCGAATTGTTGAAGTCGCCCGCTCGGGCGTGGTTGGTTTATCTCGCGGTGACAAAATCATGCGTTGAGCCCTGAAACTGACGTAAAAATAGCCCGACACAGCGTGCCGGGCTATTTTTTTGCGAATTCGGTGGGAACTGTGGACTAAAGCGGTTGCTGCGCTTACTTTTCTGCGCTTAGATGTTATAAAAACGAGCTCGTACCTGAAGAATGGTTATGTTCTGTACTTATTACCCAAGGGGCAATTGTGAAACTGGATGAAATCGCCCGGCTGGCCGGCGTCTCGCGAACGACCGCTAGCTATGTGATTAATGGTAAAGCGAAGCAGTATCGCGTTAGCGATAAAACTGTTGAGAAGGTGATGGCGGTCGTTCGTGAGCACAACTATCACCCCAACGCGGTTGCTGCAGGCTTGCGTGCAGGACGTACGCGTTCTATCGGTTTGGTTATCCCGGATCTGGAAAACACCAGCTATACGCGCATCGCTAATTACCTGGAGCGTCAGGCGCGCCAGCGCGGCTATCAGCTATTGATCGCTTGCTCCGAGGATCAGCCGGATAACGAAATGCGCTGTATTGAGCATCTGCTGCAGCGACAGGTCGACGCGATTATCGTTTCCACCTCATTACCGCCTGAACATCCGTTCTATCAGCGCTGGGCTAACGATCCTTTCCCGATTGTCGCCCTCGACCGCGCTCTCGATCGAGAACACTTCACCAGCGTAGTTGGCGCCGATCAGGATGATGCCGAAATGCTTGGTGCGGAGCTGCGTAAGTTTCCCGCTGAAACGGTGCTGTATCTCGGCGCTTTGCCGGAGCTTTCCGTGAGCTTCCTGCGCGAGCAGGGATTCCGTACGGCGTGGAAGGACGATCCCCGAGAGGTACATTTCCTCTATGCAAATAGCTATGAGCGAGAAGCCGCGGCCCAGCTTTTCGAAAAGTGGCTGGAAACTCATCCGATGCCTCAGGCGCTGTTTACAACTTCATTTCCGTTACTGCAGGGGGTGATGGACGTCACGCTGCGCCGGGAAGGGAAGCTGCCTTCTGAACTGGCCATTGCCACTTTTGGCGATAACGAGCTGCTGGATTTCCTCCAGTGCCCCGTTTTGGCCGTGGCTCAGCGCCACCGCGATGTCGCGGAACGCGTGCTGGAGATCGTGCTCGCCAGCCTTGATGAACCGCGGAAGCCCAAACCGGGTTTAAGCCGCATACGGCGCAACCTTTATCGTCGCGGCAGCCTGAACCGTCGCTGAGCACAATACCAGGATTATTCGTAGAAAATTCGCCAGACGGAGACGCGTCTGGCGATAATCTGGATAAATGACGTAAAAATTGCAGGGTTAAGGATCTTTCAGACAAATCCTTAATCTTCCTGACATCTCTTTTAATTCTATTCTTAGCGCCATTTATTTAGCGGTTTAATTAACCGATAAAAGGATTAGCGTATTTATTTGTATTATTTTGTTACATTCGGCGGATGAGTTGCTGAATTAACACTCATTTCCTCACGCTTATGCTCGCCAAAAGCGCTGTACCCCGCAGTAAGAGAGCCTCCCCAATGAAAACTGGTGCTGTTAACGGTCATCAGAATGGCCTAAAATGCCGCTCGCGTCGCAAACTGACACTTTATATTTTCCCTCAGAAGATATTTTGCTGCTTTTAACTGTTACAAGTTTGTTGGTTGTTTTCTTACCGATATTCATAACGTTAATTTGCCTCGTTTGTTGGTTGATTTTTCCTCAGGGCGAATATCGGCTGTAAATAATGGGTTTTTGAGCTCTGTTGGGATTCGTGCTGGCTTGACAAGCTTTTCCTCCGCTCCGTAAACTCCTTCTTGTGGGAATTTGTGGGGTAAAGTGGCGAAAAGGGGTGAGGCTGGCATGTTCCGTGGGGCAACGTTAGTCAATCTCGACAGTAAAGGCCGTTTGGCCGTGCCGACGCGCTACCGCGACGGGCTGATCGAGGACGCTTCCGGTCAATTGGTGTGCACCATTGACATCCATCACCCATGCCTGCTGCTTTACCCTTTGCCTGAGTGGGAAATCATCGAGCAAAAATTATCGCGTTTATCGAGCATGAACCCCACCGAGCGGCGCGTACAGCGTTTGCTTTTGGGACATGCCAGCGAATGTCAGATGGATAGCGCCGGGAGGCTATTAATAGCCCCGGTGCTGCGGCAACATGCCGGGCTGACAAAAGAAGTGATGCTGGTCGGGCAGTTCAATAAGTTTGAGCTGTGGGATGAAACGACCTGGTATCAACGGGTCAAGGAAGATATCGACGCTGAGCAGTCCGCTTCCGGGGAACTGTCGGAGCGCCTGCAGGATTTGTCTTTGTAAAATGATGGAAAATTATAAACACACTACGGTACTTCTGGATGAAGCCGTTAACGGCCTGAATATTCGTCCTGACGGTATCTACATTGATGGTACCTTCGGCCGCGGCGGTCACTCGCGTCTGATCCTCTCCCAACTGGGAGCGGAGGGACGCCTGCTGGCGATAGATCGTGACCCACAGGCTATCGCCGTCGCGAAAACTATCGATGATCCCCGCTTTTCCATCGTTCATGGTCCATTTTCTCAGCTGGCCGACTATGTAGGCGAGCGCAACCTGACCGGCAAGATCGACGGTATTTTGCTCGATCTTGGCGTCTCCTCGCCGCAGCTGGATGACGCTGAACGCGGCTTTTCTTTTATGCGTGATGGCCCGCTGGATATGCGTATGGATCCGACGCGCGGCCAATCTGCCGCTGAATGGCTACAAACCGCCGACGAAGCCGATATCGCCTGGGTCATCAAAACTTTTGGTGAAGAGCGTTTTGGTAAACGTATTGCCCGCGCCATCGTCGAACGTAACCGCATCGAACCGATGACGCGCACCAAAGAGCTGGCGGAGGTCGTTGCGGCGGCAACGCCGGTGAAAGACAAATTCAAACATCCCGCGACCCGTACCTTCCAGGCGGTGCGCATTTGGGTAAACAGTGAACTGGAGGAGATAGAGCAGGCGCTAAAAAGCTCGCTCAGCGTGCTTGCCCCGGGCGGGCGGCTCTCAATTATTAGTTTCCACTCGCTGGAAGACCGTATTGTGAAGCGTTTTATGCGCGAGCAAAGCCGCGGTCCGCAGGTTCCGGCTGGGTTACCGATGACCGAAGAGCAGCTTAAAAAACTGGGCGGCCGTGAGCTAAGAGCATTAGGCAAGTTGATGCCGGGTGAAAAAGAGGTAGCTGAAAATCCTCGTGCCCGTAGTTCAGTTCTGCGTATTGCAGAGAGGACGAACGCATGATCGGCAGAGTGACAGAAGCCCTAAGCAAGGTTAAAGGGTCGATAGGAAGCAACGAGCGCCATGCTTTGCCTGGCGTGATCGGAGACGACCTTCTGCGGTTCGGGAAGCTGCCACTCTGCCTGTTCATTTGCATCATTATTACGGCGATTACGGTGGTGACAACGGCGCACCATACTCGCCTCTTAACGGCGCAGCGCGAACAACTGGTTCTGGAACGCGACGCGCTGGATATTGAATGGCGCAACCTGATCCTCGAAGAAAATGCTCTCGGCGATCACAGTCGGGTTGAGCGGATCGCGACCGAGAAGCTGCAGATGCAGCACGTCGATCCATCACAAGAAAATATCGTTGTACAGAAATAAGGATTATTGCGACGCATGAAAGCAGCGCCGAAAACGCCAAAAGCAAAACGTCAGGAAGAACAGGCCAACTTTATCAGTTGGCGTTTTGCGTTGCTGTGCGGCTGTATTCTGCTGGCGCTGGGCTTCCTGCTGGGCCGCGTGGCCTGGCTACAGGTGATTAGCCCGGACATGCTGGTACGCCAGGGCGATATGCGTTCTCTGCGTGTGCAGGAGGTTTCTACCGCGCGCGGAATGATAACCGATCGTTCCGGCCGTCCGCTGGCGGTGAGCGTACCGGTAAAAGCGATCTGGGCTGACCCGAAAGAGCTGCATGAAGCGGGCGGCGTCACCCTGGACAACCGCTGGAAGGCGCTGGCCGATGCGCTGAATATGCCGCTGGATCAGCTGGCATCGCGCATCAATACCAACCCACGGATGCGTTTCATCTACCTGGCGCGTCAGGTGAACCCCGATATGGCCGACTACATCCGTAAATTGAAGCTGCCGGGGATTCACCTGCGGGAAGAGTCCCGCCGCTACTATCCGTCGGGCGAAGTAACCGCTCACCTCATTGGCTTCACTAACGTTGATAGCCAGGGGATTGAGGGCGTTGAGAAGAGCTTCGATAAGTGGCTCACCGGCCAGCCCGGCGAGCGTATCGTACGTAAAGACCGCTATGGCCGGGTAATAGAAGATATTTCGTCCACCGATAGCCAGGCCGCGCATAACCTGGCGCTGAGCATCGATGAACGCCTCCAGGCGCTGGTTTATCGCGAACTGAACAATGCAGTGGCGTTCAACAAGGCGGAGTCAGGCACAGCGGTTCTGGTCGACGTCAACACCGGCGAAGTGCTGGCAATGGCTAACAGTCCTTCGTACAACCCGAATAATTTCGCCGGCACGTCTAAAGATACCATGCGTAACCGCGCCATTACCGACGTGTTTGAGCCGGGTTCAACGGTGAAGCCGATGGTGGTGATGACGGCCCTTCAGCGCGGCATTGTTAACGAAAATACCGTGCTGAATACCATTCCTTACCGAATTAACGGCCACGAAATCAAAGACGTGGCGCGCTACAGCGAATTGACCCTGACCGGGGTGCTACAGAAGTCGAGTAACGTCGGTGTTTCTAAGCTGGCGTTAGCGATGCCGTCCTCAGCGTTAGTAGATACTTACTCACGTTTTGGGCTTGGAAAAGCGACCAATTTGGGGTTGGTCGGAGAACGCAGTGGCTTATACCCTCAAAAACAACGGTGGTCTGACATAGAGAGGGCCACCTTTTCTTTCGGCTATGGGCTAATGGTAACTCCGTTACAGTTAGCGCGAGTCTACGCAACGATCGGCAGCTACGGCATCTATCGCCCGCTGTCGATTACCAAAGTTGATCCACCGGTTCCGGGCGAGCGCGTCTTCCCGGAATCACTCGTTCGTACCGTTGTTCACATGATGGAAAGCGTGGCGTTGCCCGGCGGCGGCGGCGTGAAGGCGGCGATCAAAGGCTATCGCATCGCCATTAAAACCGGTACGGCGAAAAAAGTAGGGCCGGATGGCCGCTACATCAACAAATATATTGCTTACACCGCAGGCGTTGCGCCCGCCAGCCATCCGCGCTTTGCGCTGGTGGTGGTGATCAACGATCCGCAGGCGGGCAAATACTACGGCGGCGCCGTTTCCGCGCCGGTCTTCGGTGCCATCATGGGCGGCGTGCTGCGTACCATGAACATTGAACCGGATGCGCTGGCAACGGCTGAAAAAAGTGAATTAGTGATTAATCAAGGCGAGGGAACAGGTGGCAGATCGTAATTTGCGCGACCTTCTCGCTCCGTGGGTGCCAAATGCGCCGGAGCGAATTCTGCGAGAAATGACGCTGGACAGCCGGGTGGCTGCTTCTGGCGATCTTTTTGTCGCGGTTTTAGGTCATCAGGCGGACGGGCGTCGTTATATCCCGCAGGCGATAGCGCAAGGTGTTGCTGCCATTATTGCTGAGGCCAAAGATGAGGCCCATGACGGCGAGATC
Source organism: Graphiurus murinus (assembly GCA_004027655.1). NCBI lineage: Eukaryota > Metazoa > Chordata > Mammalia > Rodentia > Gliridae > Graphiurus > Graphiurus murinus. The sequence goes on from PVLC010021301.1 coordinate 13,460, forward strand.
CGTGAAATGCACGGGGTGCCGGTTATCTATCTCAGCCAACTCAACGAGCGCTTATCCGCGCTGGCCGGGCGTTTTTACCATCAGCCTTCAGAACAACTGCGCCTGGTGGGCGTCACCGGAACTAACGGTAAGACCACCACGACGCAACTGCTGGCGCAATGGGCGCAGCTGCTTGGCGAAACCAGTGCGGTAATGGGAACCGTAGGCAATGGCCTGCTGGGGAAAGTTATCCCAACGGAAAACACCACCGGTTCGGCTGTTGACGTTCAGCACGTCCTTTCTGGCCTGGCAGGGCAGGGGGCAACGTTCGCCGCGATGGAAGTTTCCTCTCACGGCCTGGTGCAGCACCGCGTCGCCGCGCTGCAGTTTGCCGCGTCGGTCTTCACCAACCTGAGCCGCGATCACCTTGATTACCACGGTGATATGGAGCATTACGAAGCGGCAAAATGGCTGCTCTACTCAACTCACCATTGCGGTCAGGCGATTGTTAATGCGGACGATGAAGTCGGTCGCCGCTGGCTGGCGAAACTGCCGGATGCGGTTGCCGTATCGATGGAAGATCACATTAACCCGAACTGCCGTGGCCGCTGGCTCAAAGCCACTGCAGTGAACTATCACGACAGCGGTGCAACCGTTCAGTTTGCTTCCAGCTGGGGTAACGGCGAGATAGAAAGCCGCTTGATGGGCGCCTTTAATGTCAGCAATCTGTTGCTGGCGTTAGCCACCCTGCTGGCGCTGGGTTATCCGCTTGCCGATCTGCTGAAAACCGCCGCGCGCCTGCAGCCGGTATGCGGGCGTATGGAAGTGTTCGCCGCGCCGGGTAAACCGACCGTGGTCGTTGATTATGCCCACACGCCTGATGCGCTGGAAAAGGCGCTGCAGGCGGCGCGTTTGCACTGCAGCGGTAAGCTGTGGTGCGTATTCGGCTGCGGCGGGGATCGCGACAAAGGCAAGCGTCCGCTAATGGGCGCTATCGCCGAAGAGTTTGCCGATATTGTGGTTGTCACCGACGACAACCCGCGCACTGAAGAGCCGCGGGCGATTATTAACGATATTCTGGCCGGCATGCTGGACGCGGGCCATGCCAGAGCGGTGGAGGGGCGTGCGGAAGCGGTGACGAATGCAGTGATGCAGGCGAAAGAAAACGACGTCGTTCTGGTGGCGGGCAAAGGCCACGAGGACTATCAAATCGTCGGCAATCGCCGGCTCGATTATTCTGACCGCGTCACCGTGGCGCGTTTGCTGGGGACGGTAGCATGATTCGCTTGACTCTCAGCCAGCTCGCCGACATCACGCGCGGCGAGCTGCACGGCCGCGATGTGGCGATTGATGACGTCACCTCCGATACCCGTAAAGTCACGGCGGGCTGCTTGTTCGTGGCGCTAAAAGGCGAGCGTTTTGATGCTCACGATTTTGCCGAACAGGCGAAAGCTGCCGGCGCGGGCGCGCTGCTGGTCAGTCGTCAGCTGGCCTGCGATTTACCGCAGGTAGTGGTGAAGGATACGCGCCTCGCGTTCGGCGAACTGGCCGCATGGGTGCGTCAGCAGGTTCCGGCGCGCGTAGTCGCGCTGACCGGATCTTCCGGAAAAACATCGGTCAAAGAGATGACCGCGGCGATTCTGAGCCAGTGCGGGAATACGCTGTATACCGCAGGTAACCTGAACAACGATATCGGCGTGCCGATGACGCTGCTGCGCCTCACCCAGGAACATGACTACGCGGTCATCGAGTTAGGCGCTAATCATCAGGGCGAAATTGCCTGGACCGTTAGCCTGAACCGCCCCGAAGCCGCGTTAGTGAATAACCTGGCCGCTGCCCACCTGGAAGGTTTTGGCTCTCTGGAAGGCGTGGCGAAAGCTAAAGGCGAAATTTACACCGGCCTGCCGCTCAACGGCATCGCGATTATGAACGCCGACAATAATGACTGGCTGAACTGGCAAAGCGTAATTGGCGAGCGTAAAACCTGGCGTTTTTCGCCGAATGCCGCCAACAGCGATTTCACGGCAACCAACGTTCACGTGACGTCGCATGGGACTGAATTTACCCTGCAAACCCCATCGGGCAGCGTTGATGTCCTGCTACCGCTCCCGGGGCGCCATAACATCGCTAATGCGCTGGCCGCAGCGGCGCTGTCAATGGCGGTTGGTGCGACGCATGAGGCGATCAAAGCGGGTCTGAAAGATCTGCAAGCAGTACCAGGGCGTTTATTCCCGATCCAACTGACCGACAGCCAGCTCCTGCTGGATGATTCCTATAACGCCAACGTTGGCTCGCTAACCGCCGCGGTACAGGTGCTGTCTGAGATGCCGGGCTATCGGGTACTGGTCGTCGGCGATATGGCTGAACTCGGCGCGGAAAGCCTGGCGTGCCATCGTCAGGTGGGCGAAGCGGCAAAAGCGGCCGGGCTCGATCGCGTACTGAGCGTCGGTACGCTGAGCGCAGAAATCAGCGGCGCCAGCGGAGTTGGCGAACATTTTAGCGAGAAGGCCGCACTGGTGACCCGCCTGCGCGAGCTTACCGCAGAACATAAAATTATGACCATTTTAGTGAAAGGTTCACGTAGTGCCGCCATGGAAGTGGTAGTACGCGCATTACAGGAGAACGGAACATGTTAGTATGGCTGGCCGAACATTTGGTCAAATATTATTCAGGCTTTAACGTCTTTTCCTACCTGACGTTTCGCGCCATTGTCAGCCTGCTGACCGCGCTGTTCATCTCCCTGTGGATGGGCCCGCGCATGATCGCCCGTCTGCAAAAACTCTCCTTTGGCCAGGTTGTACGTAACGATGGCCCGGAATCTCACTTTAGTAAGCGCGGTACGCCAACCATGGGCGGGATCATGATCCTGACCGCCATTGTTGTCTCCGTTCTGCTGTGGGCTTACCCATCCAACCCCTACGTCTGGTGCGTACTGACGGTTCTCGTCGGCTACGGCATCATCGGCTTTGTCGATGACTATCGCAAAGTGGTGCGTAAAGATACTAAAGGCCTGATTGCGCGCTGGAAGTACTTCTGGATGTCGGTGATTGCGCTGGGCGTTGCCTTTGCGCTGTATATGGCGGGTAAAGATACGCCGGCGACTCAGCTGGTGGTGCCGTTCTTTAAAGACGTGATGCCGCAGCTGGGCCTGTTCTACGTCCTGCTGGCCTATTTTGTTATCGTTGGGACCGGTAATGCGGTCAACCTGACCGACGGCCTCGATGGGCTGGCGATTATGCCAACCGTATTCGTTGCCGCCGGCTTCGCGCTGGTGGCCTGGGCGACCGGTAACATGAACTTCGCCAACTACCTGCATATCCCTTATTTGCGTCACGCCGGTGAACTGGTGATCGTCTGTACGGCGATTGTTGGCGCGGGCCTGGGCTTCCTGTGGTTTAACACCTATCCGGCACAGGTCTTTATGGGCGATGTGGGTTCGCTGGCACTCGGCGGCGCGCTGGGTATTATCGCCGTGCTGCTGCGCCAGGAATTCCTGCTGGTGATTATGGGTGGCGTATTTGTGGTGGAAACGCTCTCGGTGATTCTGCAGGTCGGTTCCTTCAAGCTGCGCGGTCAGCGCATTTTCCGCATGGCGCCGATTCACCATCACTATGAACTGAAAGGCTGGCCGGAACCGCGCGTTATCGTGCGTTTCTGGATTATTTCGCTGATGCTGGTGCTGATTGGCCTGGCGACGCTGAAGGTACGTTAATCATGGCAGATTATCAGGGTAAAAAAGTCGTCATTATTGGGCTGGGTATGACCGGCCTGTCATGCGTGGACTTTTTCATGGCTCGCGGCGTGACGCCGCGGGTGATGGATACCCGCGTTGCGCCGGCGGGGCTGGATAAACTGCCGGAAGCTGTTGAGCGCTATGTTGGCGGTCTTAATGAAGACTGGCTGTTGACGGCAGACCTGATTGTCGCCAGTCCGGGTATCGCTCTGGCGCATCCTTCCCTGAGCGCCGCGGCAGATGCTGGGGTGGAAATTGTCGGTGATATCGAACTGTTTTGCCGCGAGGCGCAGGCGCCTGTCGTTGCGATCACCGGCTCTAACGGTAAAAGCACCGTGACTTCCCTCGTGGGAGAAATGGCGAAAGCAGCGGGTATGAACGTTGGCGTTGGGGGCAATATTGGCCTGCCGGCGCTGATGCTGCTGGATCCTGAACGCGAACTCTATGTTCTGGAGCTTTCAAGCTTCCAGCTGGAAACTACCTCCAGCCTGCGGGCGGTAGCGGCGACGATCCTGAACGTCACCGAAGATCATATGGACCGCTATCCGCTGGGGCTTCAGCAGTACCGCGCCGCCAAACTGCGAATTTACGAGAATGCGCGGGCCTGTATCGTCAATGCCGACGATGCGTTAACCATGCCGGTACGCGGCGCGGACGAGCGCTGCATCAGCTTCGGCGTTGACGTTGGCGACTATCACCTGAACCGCCAGCAGGGCGAAACCTGGCTGCGCGTCAAAGGCGAAAAAGTGCTTAACGTCAAAGAGATGAAGATTAGCGGCCAGCACAACTACAGTAACGCTCTTGCGGCCCTGTCCCTGGCTGACGCCGCGGGTTTGCCGCGCGCCAGCAGCCTGAAAGCGCTAACCACATTCACCGGGCTGGCGCATCGTTTCCAACTGGTGCTGGAGCACAACGGCGTGCGCTGGATCAACGATTCTAAAGCCACCAACGTCGGCAGTACCGAAGCGGCGCTCAATGGGCTGCATCTTGATGGAACGCTCTATCTGCTGCTGGGCGGAGACGGGAAATCCGCTGATTTCACGCCGTTAAGCCGTTACCTGACCGGCGACAACATTCGCCTGTACTGCTTCGGACGCGACGGCGCGCAGCTGGCGGCGCTGCGCCCGGATGTCGCTGTGCAAACGGAAACGATGGAGCAGGCGATGCGCCAGATTGCGCCGCAGGTTGTCCCGGGCGATATGGTGCTGCTGTCTCCCGCGTGCGCCAGCCTCGATCAGTTTAAAAACTTTGAACAACGCGGCGACATCTTTGCTCGCCTCGCGAAGGAGTTAGGTTGATGCGTTTATCACTCCCGCGCCTGAAAATGCCACGGCTAAGACTGCCGCGTCTGCCGGGAATGTTTATTTTCGCATGGCTGTTCGCCGCGCTGAAAGGCTGGGTGATGGGCTCGCGGCAAAAAGATACCGATAGCCTGGTGATGTATGACCGGATGCTGCTGTGGCTGACTTTTGGCCTGGCCGCAATCGGCTTCATCATGGTGACCTCGGCGTCGATGCCGGTAGGCCAGCGTCTGGCGAACGATCCGTTTCTGTTTGCCAAGCGCGATGGCTTATACATTCTGCTGGCGCTAGGGCTGGCGATGGTGACGCTGCGCCTGCCAATGGAGTTCTGGCAGCGCCACAGTACTGCAATGCTGATTGCTTCTATCGTCATGCTGCTGATTGTTCTGGTGGTCGGCAGCTCGGTTAACGGGGCCTCGCGCTGGATTGCGCTGGGGCCGCTGCGTATCCAGCCTGCGGAGTTCACCAAGCTGTCGCTGTTCTGCTACATCGCCAACTACCTTGTGCGTAAAGGCGACGAAGTGCGTAACAACCTGCGCGGCTTCTTAAAGCCGATGGGCGTGATTTTCGTGCTGGCGATTTTACTGCTGGCGCAGCCTGACCTCGGTACCGTTGTGGTGCTGTTTGTCACGACTCTGGCCATGCTGTTCCTTGCGGGGGCCAAGCTGTGGCAGTTTATCGCGATTATCGGGATGGGGCTTTCGGCAGTCGTACTGCTGATTCTGGCTGAACCGTACCGTATTCGCCGCGTGACCTCTTTCTGGAACCCGTGGGAAGATCCATTCGGCAGCGGCTACCAGCTCACCCAGTCGCTGATGGCCTTTGGCCGCGGTGAAATGTGGGGGCAGGGCCTGGGTAACTCGGTCCAGAAGCTCGAATATTTGCCCGAGGCGCACACCGATTTCATCTTCGCCATTATCGGTGAAGAACTCGGTTATATCGGTGTGGTACTCGCACTTTTAATGGTATTCTTCGTCGCTTTTCGCGCCATGTCCATTGGCCGCAAAGCGCTGGAGATTGACCACCGTTTCTCCGGTTTTCTGGCCTGCGCCATTGGGATCTGGTTCAGCTTTCAGGCGCTGGTTAACGTCGGCGCGGCAGCGGGAATGCTGCCAACTAAAGGCCTGACGCTGCCGCTGATCAGCTACGGTGGCTCGAGCCTGCTGATTATGTCGACGGCCATCATGTTGCTGTTACGAATTGATTATGAAACGCGTCTGGAAAAAGCCCAGGCGTTTACACGGGGTGTTCGATGAGCGGTCAGGAAAAGCGGTTAATGGTGATGGCGGGCGGTACCGGAGGACACGTGTTCCCGGGGCTGGCGGTTGCGCACCATTTAATGGACCAGGGCTGGCAGGTTCGCTGGCTGGGTACCGCGGATCGTATGGAAGCGGATTTAGTGCCGAAGAACGGCATTGAAATTGACTTCATTCAGATTTCCGGCCTGCGCGGCAAAGGCCTGAAGGCGCAGCTGCTGGCGCCGGTTAGGATATTCAACGCCTGGCGCCAGGCGCGGGCGATTATGCAGCGTTTTCAACCGGACGTGGTGCTGGGAATGGGCGGCTATGTGTCCGGCCCCGGCGGACTGGCGGCATGGTCGCTGGGGATCCCGGTGGTCCTGCATGAACAGAACGGAATTGCCGGTCTGACGAATAAGTGGCTGGCGAAAATTGCCAAAAAAGTGATGCAGGCATTCCCCGGCGCTTTCCCGCATGCCGATGTTGTGGGCAACCCGGTTCGCACCGATGTGCTGGCGCTCCCGCTGCCGGAACAGCGCTTAGTCGGGCGTCAGGGGCCAATTCGCGTATTGGTCGTCGGCGGTTCGCAGGGCGCTCGCGTGCTCAATCAGACGATGCCGCAGGTGGCGGCGAAGCTGGGCTCTACTGTCACCATCTGGCACCAGAGCGGTAAAGGTGGGCAGGGAACCGTACAGCGGGCCTATTCCGATGCCGGGCAGCCGCAGCACAAAGTGACCGAATTTATTGACGACATGGCGGCGGCTTACGCCTGGGCCGATGTTGTCGTGTGTCGTTCCGGGGCGCTGACGGTGAGCGAAATTGCCGCCGCTGGTTTACCGGCGCTGTTTGTGCCTTTCCAGCACAAAGATCGTCAGCAGTACTGGAATGCCCTGCCGTTAGAGAAGGCAGGAGCAGCGAAGATCCTTGAGCAGCCGCAGTTTACCGTGGATGCCGTCGCGCAAACCCTGGCGGGCTGGGATCGCGAAACGCTGCTGGATATGGCGGAGCGAGCGCGTAGAGCCTCGATTCCGGATGCTACCGAACGGGTAGCAGAAGAAGTGAGCGCCGCAGCACTGGCGCGCTAATCGCGGTGATGATCACCGTCCGAATAAAGAAGTTGATGGCGTAAAGAATGAATACACAAGATCTGGCAAAACTGCGTTCCATAGTGCCCGAGATGCGTCGCGTCCGGCACATTCACTTTGTTGGCATTGGCGGTGCCGGCATGGGCGGTATTGCCGAAGTTCTGGCCAATGAAGGTTATCAGATTAGCGGCTCCGACCTGGCGCCGAATCCGGTGACCCAACAGTTGACTCAGCTTGGCGCCACGATTTATTTCAACCATCGCCCTGAAAACGTGCGCGATGCGAGCGTTGTCGTGGTTTCCAGCGCGATTTCTGCGGATAACCCGGAAATTGTCGCCGCTCACGAAGCGCGTATTCCGGTTATTCGTCGCGCTGAAATGCTGGCGGAACTGATGCGTTTTCGCCACGGCATTGCCATTGCCGGCACGCACGGCAAAACCACAACTACGGCGATGGTCTCAAGTATTTATGCAGAGGCTGGACTTGATCCGACCTTCGTGAACGGTGGTCTGGTGAAAGCCGCTGGCGTGCATGCGCGCCTTGGACACAGCCGTTACCTGATTGCCGAAGCGGATGAAAGCGACGCCTCGTTCCTGCATTTACAGCCGATGGTTGCTATCGTGACCAATATCGAAGCCGATCATATGGATACCTACCACGGCGACTTCGAAAACCTGAAGCAGACGTTTATCAACTTCCTGCATAACCTGCCGTTCTATGGACGCGCGGTGATGTGCGTGGACGATCCGGTGATTCGCGAGCTGCTGCCGCGCGTTGGTCGCCAGCTCACCACCTACGGTTTTAGCGATGATGCTGACGTTCGCGTGGAAGAGTATCGTCAGGTCGGCGCTCAGGGGCATTTCCGCCTGGTCCGTCAGGATAAAGACGTCATTCAGGTGACGCTGAACGCACCGGGTCGCCACAACGCGCTTAACGCAGCGGCAGCGGTGGCCGTTGCGACGGAAGAGGGCATTGATGATGAAGCGATCCTGCGCGCGCTGGAAAGTTTCCAGGGTACCGGGCGTCGTTTTGATTTCCTCGGCGAATATCCGTTAGCTGAGGTTAACGGTAAAACGGGAACCGCGATGCTGATCGATGATTATGGCCACCATCCTACGGAAGTGGATGCCACTATCAAAGCGGCGCGAGCGGGCTGGCCGGATAAAAATCTGGTGATGTTGTTTCAGCCGCACCGTTTTACCCGTACGCGCGATCTGTATGACGATTTTGCCAACGTACTGACCCAGGTTGACGCTCTGCTGATGCTGGACGTTTATTCTGCTGGCGAAGCCGCCATTCCTGGCGCTGATAGCCGCTCGCTGTGCCGTACGATTCGCGGCCGCGGGAAAGTGGACCCGATTCTGGTTTCCGATCCGGCGCAAGCGGCAGAGATGCTGGCATCAGTATTGACCGGCAACGATCTGGTGCTGGTGCAGGGGGCGGGAAATATCGGTAAAATCGCCCGTCACCTGGCGGAAATCAAATTGCAACCGCAAAAAACGCAGGAGGAGCGCCATGGCTGATAAAATCGCGGTCCTCTTTGGCGGAACCTCCGCTGAACGTGAAGTCTCTCTCAATTCAGGTTCTGCGGTGCTCGCCGGCCTGCGTGAAGCCGGCGTTGATGCGCACCCGGTCGACCCGCGCGACGTTGATATTACCCAATTGAAAAATATGGGCTTTAAGAAAGCGTTTATTGCCTTGCATGGTCGCGGCGGTGAAGATGGTACGTTGCAGGGGCTGCTGGAGCTGATTCAACTTCCCTACACCGGTAGCGGGGTGATGGCTTCAGCGATCTCAATGGATAAGCTGCGCAGCAAATTACTGTGGCAGGGCGCCGGACTGCCGGTTGCGCCGTGGGTTGCGCTAACCCGTAAACAGTTCGAGGCAGGGCTTTCTGCTGACGTTGAACAGCAACTCCTGGCCCTTGGACTGCCGCTGATTGTTAAGCCGAGCCGGGAAGGCTCCAGCGTCGGTATGTCAAAAGTCAGCGAAAGTTGCGCATTACAAAATGCATTGGCGCTGGCTTTTCAGCATGATGATGAAGTTCTGATTGAAAAATGGCTCAGTGGCCCGGAATTTACCGTCGCTATGGTCGGAGAAGAAATTTTGCCGTCAATACGTATCCAGGCGGCTGGAACCTTCTATGATTATGAAGCAAAGTATCTCTCTGATGAGACGCAATATTTCTGCCCAGGCTTCGAAGATCCCGCGCGTGAGTCAGAAATCCAGGCTCTGGTGCAAAAAGCCTGGGATAGCCTTGGTTGCAAGGGATGGGGAAGAATTGACGTGATGCTGGACAGCGATGGCCAGTTTTATCTGCTGGAAGCTAACACCTCTCCTGGCATGACCAGCCACAGCCTGGTGCCGATGGCGGCGCGTCAGGCAGGGATGAGCTTCTCGCAGCTTGTTGTACGAATTCTGGACCTGGCGGGGTGATATGTCGCAGGCTGCGCTGAATACGCGGAACCACGAAGAGGAAGAAGAATCTTCTTCGCGTCGAAGTAATGGCTCTCGTCTGGCAGGTATTTTCTTCCTGCTGGCGGTGCTCTGTACCGTGCTGGTCAGCGGCTGGATGGTTCTGGGCTGGATGGAAGATGCACAGCGATTACCGCTGTCGAAGATGGTCGTCACCGGAGAGCGTCACTACACGCGCAACGATGATATCCGTCAGGCGATACTGGCATTGGGGTCGCCGGGCACCTTTATGACTCAGGACGTCAATATTATTCAAAGCCAGATTGAACGCCTGCCGTGGATTAAGCAGGCGAGCGTCAGAAAGCAATGGCCGGACGAATTGAAGATTCATCTGGTTGAATATGTGCCGATTGCGCGCTGGAATGATCAGCATATGGTAGACGTCGAAGGCAATTCTTTCAGCGTGCCGTCAGATCGCACCAGTAAACAGAATTTACCGATGTTATACGGCCCGGAAGGTAGTGAGAGCGAAGTTCTTCAGGGGTACCGTGACATGGGGCAGGTGCTGGCAAAGGATAAATTCACGTTGAAAGTGGCGGCAATGACCGCGCGTCGCTCCTGGCAATTGACGCTTAATAACGATATTAAGCTCAATCTTGGCCGAGGCGACACCATGAAACGGCTTCAGCGCTTTATGGAACTCTACCCGGTTCTTCAGCAGCAGGCGCAGACCGACGGCAAACGGATAAGCTACGTTGATTTGCGTTATGACTCGGGAGCGGCAGTCGGTTGGGTACCGGTTCCCGCAGAGGAAACTAATCAACAACAGAATCAGGCACAGGCAGAACAACAATGATCAAGGCGACGGACAGAAAACTGGTAGTTGGACTGGAGATTGGCACCGCTAAGGTTGCCGCTTTAGTAGGGGAAGTTCTGCCCGACGGTATGATTAATATCATTGGCGTGGGCAGTTGCCCATCGCGTGGTATGGATAAAGGCGGAGTGAACGACCTGGAATCCGTGGTGAAATGCGTACAGCGCGCCATTGACCAGGCCGAACTGATGGCGGATTGCCAGATCTCGTCAGTCTATCTGGCGCTTTCAGGCAAGCATATCAGCTGTCAAAATGAAATTGGTATGGTGCCGATTTCTGAAGAAGAAGTCACTCAGGATGACGTCGAGAACGTGGTGCATACCGCCAAATCGGTTCGCGTGCGCGATGAACACCGCGTTCTGCACGTTATTCCGCAAGAGTACGCTATTGACTACCAGGAGGGGATAAAAAACCCCGTCGGCCTGTCTGGCGTACGTATGCAGGCAAAAGTGCATTTGATTACCTGCCATAACGATATGGCGAAAAATATTGTCAAAGCGGTGGAGCGCTGCGGTCTGAAAGTTGACCAGCTCATCTTCGCCGGTTTAGCCGCCAGCTATTCCGTTTTAACGGAAGATGAACGTGAACTGGGTGTCTGCGTGGTGGATATCGGCGGTGGTACAATGGATATCGCGGTGTATACCGGCGGCGCGCTGCGTCATACCAAAGTGATCCCTTATGCGGGGAACGTTGTGACCAGCGATATTGCTTACGCTTTCGGTACGCCGCCGAGCGATGCCGAAGCCATTAAAGTGCGCCACGGCTGCGCGCTGGGCTCCATCGTTGGTAAAGATGAAAACGTCGAAGTGCCGAGCGTGGGTGGGCGTCCACCCCGCAGTCTGCAGCGTCAGACTCTGGCAGAGGTTATTGAGCCGCGTTATACCGAATTGCTCAACCTCGTGAATGAAGAGATTCTGCAACTGCAGGAACAGCTTCGTCAGCAGGGCGTCAAGCATCATCTGGCGGCAGGGATTGTATTAACCGGCGGTGCGGCGCAAATTGAAGGGCTTGCCGCCTGTGCGCAGCGCGTGTTTCACACGCAGGTGCGAATTGGCGCGCCGCTGAACATTACCGGATTAACGGATTATGCCCAAGAACCGTATTACTCGACGGCGGTTGGGCTGCTGCACTACGGGAAGGAATCTCATCTCAGTGGTGAAGCAGAAGTGGAAAAACGCGTAACGGTCGGGTCGTGGATCAAACGACTCAACAGTTGGTTGCGAAAAGAGTTTTAATTTTTTAAGAGAACGCAGAAAATTAGCGTTCTCAGGCGACAGGCACAACGGAGAGAGAAATTATGTTTGAACCTATGGAACTGACCAACGACGCGGTGATTAAAGTCATCGGCGTCGGTGGCGGCGGCGGTAACGCCGTTGAGCACATGGTGCGCGAGCGCATTGAGGGTGTTGAATTTTTCGCGGTGAACACCGACGCGCAGGCACTGCGCAAAACGGCTGTTGGCCAGACTATCCAGATCGGCAGCGGTATTACCAAGGGGCTGGGCGCAGGCGCAAACCCGGAAGTGGGTCGTAACGCAGCGGATGAAGACCGTGAAGCGCTGCGTGCTGCTCTTGATGGCGCCGACATGGTGTTTATCGCAGCAGGTATGGGCGGCGGGACCGGAACCGGTGCTGCGCCCGTGGTTGCTGAAGTCGCCAAAGATTTAGGCATCCTGACCGTTGCCGTCGTGACTAAGCCGTTCAATTTTGAAGGCAAGAAGCGTATGGCATTCGCCGAGCAGGGTATCACCGAGCTGTCCAAGCACGTGGATTCTCTGATCACCATTCCGAACGATAAGCTGCTGAAAGTTCTGGGTCGCGGTATTTCGCTGCTCGACGCTTTCGGTGCGGCTAACGACGTGCTGAAAGGCGCGGTGCAGGGTATCGCTGAACTGATTACGCGCCCAGGCCTGATGAACGTCGACTTTGCGGACGTACGTACCGTGATGTCTGAAATGGGCTATGCGATGATGGGCTCCGGCGTAGCGAGCGGTGAAGACCGTGCGGAAGAAGCGGCTGAAATGGCTATCTCTTCCCCGCTGCTGGAAGATATCGATCTGTCCGGCGCCCGCGGCGTCCTGGTTAACATCACCGCTGGCTTCGATCTGCGTCTCGATGAGTTCGAAACCGTGGGTAACACGATCCGTGCATTTGCTTCGGATAACGCGACCGTGGTTATCGGTACCTCTCTGGACCCGGATATGAACGACGAACTGCGCGTAACCGTGGTTGCCACTGGTATCGGTATGGACAAACGTCCGGAAATTACCCTGGTCACCAACAAGCAGGTTCAGCAGCCGGTGATGGATCGTTACCAGCAGCACGGCATGTCCCCACTGAATCAAGAGCAGAAACCGGTTTCGAAAGTGGTAAACGACAATACGCCGCAAACCGCAAAAGAGCCGGATTATCTGGATATTCCAGCCTTCCTGCGTAAGCAAGCCGATTAAGAATTGGCTGGAAGTTGGGCATCTGCGCTCTTTGTGCTAAACTGGCCTGCCGAATGTATAGTACACTTCGGTTGGATAGGTAACTTGGCGAGATTATACGATGATCAAACAAAGGACTCTTAAACGTATCGTTCAGGCGACTGGCGTCGGTTTGCATACCGGCAAGAAAGTCACCCTGACGTTACGCCCTGCGCCGGCAAATACCGGGGTCATCTATCGTCGCACCGACTTGAATCCACCGGTTGATTTTCCGGCTGATGCCAAATCTGTGCGTGATACCATGCTCTGTACTTGCCTGGTCAACGAGCATGACGTGCGGATATCGACGGTTGAGCACCTTAATGCTGCCCTGGCTGGCTTAGGTATCGACAACATTATTATTGAAGTCGATGCCCCGGAAGTCCCGATTATGGACGGTAGTGCGGCTCCGTTCGTTTATCTGTTGCTGGATGCCGGCATCGATGAACTGAACTGCGCTAAGAAATTTGTGCGTATCAAAGAGACCGTTCGCGTCGAAGATGGCGATAAATGGGCTGAATTCAAACCGTATAATGGTTTTTCACTGGACTTCACCATTGATTTTAACCATCCGGCGATTGACTCCAGCAGCCAGCGCTACGCAATGAACTTCTCGGCCGATGCGTTTATGCGCCAGATTAGCCGTGCGCGTACCTTTGGTTTCATGCGCGATATCGAATATCTGCAGTCCCGCGGCCTGTGCCTGGGCGGCAGCTTCGATTGTGCCATCGTTGTTGACGATTATCGCGTACTGAACGAAGACGGTTTGCGCTTTGAAGACGAATTTGTCCGTCATAAAATGCTGGATGCGATTGGCGACCTGTTTATGTGCGGTCACAATATTATCGGTGCATTTACGGCGTACAAGTCCGGCCATGCGTTGAATAACAAACTGCTGCAGGCTGTTCTGGCAAAACAGGAAGCCTGGGAGTATGTAACCTTCGAGGACGACGCAGAGATGCCGCTGGCGTTCCGCGCGCCGACACTGGTTCTGGCATAAGCCAGATCCTGTAGTAAATTCGACTGGTAACCTGGTACTCTCTCCGGCCAGGGAACCAGTCGTTTTCTTTTTGCGTTTCCGCTGCATCCAGCTTCCAGTTTTACCCGTCTTTACTGCGCGTTCGTTCCTTTTTTAGACGTTTTTACCCCGCCCGAGCCCTCATTCCTGCTGCCGTGATGGCGTATTAATGTTAGTATTTGGACGCAAAATATTTCTCATGGTTGTTACCAACAAAAGGTAAGTTAAGTGAGTGGATTGCTGACGCGCTGGCGACAGTTTGGCAGAAGGTATTTCTGGCCGCATCTCCTGTTGGGGATGGTCGCGGCTAGCCTTGGCCTGCCTGCGCTTAGCAACGGCCATGAGCATGAGACCGCGTCGCCGGCAAAAACAACTTCCAGCAACCACAACCCTGCTAAAGTCAATTTTTCTCAGCTCGCGCTACTGGAATCTTCCAGTCGTCGGCCAAATTTTACCGTTGATTACTGGCATCAGCATGCCATTCGTACGGTCATCCGCCATCTCTCTTTTGCGATGGTGCCGCAGGCGCTGCCGGTAGCTGAGGAGTCTTCACCGCTCCAGGCGCAGCATCTCGCGCTCCTCGA
>PVLC010021302.1:0-28103 GCA_004027655.1 Graphiurus murinus
CTCAGGGGCATTCTACCTCCGAGCTACACCCCCAGCCCTATTTTTTATTCTTTATTTTGAAACCGAGTCTCACTAAGTTGCAGAGTGCCTCACTAGGTAGCTGAGGCTGGCCACGAACCCGGATCCTCCGGTCTCAGCCTCCCAAATGCTGGGATTACAAGCATGCGCCACCACGCCCGGCTTGTTTTTTTTTTTTAAGTAGACAGTTAAATGAGAAGTTGACATGTTCTTAGGAATTTAAACTATGTTGTTTCTAATACAATACCTTATCCTTTAGAAGCAATTCTAATGGTTCTTAAATAGTGATTTTATCCAGGGGAACCACTTGATAATAGAAAATTCTGGCTCAATGACAGGACCAAAAGATATAATTTAGGGATGTGAACTCTGAATCTTCATCACAAAGCCAATAATCTATATAAGAATAGAATAGCCAGACGTGATGGCGCATGCTTGTAATCCTAGTACTTGGGAGGCTGAGACAGGAGGATCATAGGTTCACAGCCAGACTCAGCTACTTAGTGAGGCCCTCCGCAACTTAGCAAGACCCTGTTTCAAAATAAAGAATAAAAAATAGGCCTGGGGGTACAGCTCAGAGGTAAAATGGGTTCAATCCCCAGTACCCCCACACACACATACATACACACACACACACACACACACACACACACACACACACACACAAGAATAGAATATATGGTGAATCTTTGATTAGGATCCACATTGTTGCATTCTAAAACTAAAGCTATTAACATTTTTCAACTTTTTTCAAAAGCACACTTTATGGTGTATATCCTATACATGCCCTTACAATGAGTAAATGAATAAATGAAAAACAAAACAAATATATATGCATATATCTGAAAAATATTGTGTATTTTGAAAAAGAAGAAGCTTTGATTAAGAAAGTGACCAAGAAAAAAAATTTGACCCATTCTTTTAAAAATCAGGGTACTACATACCCTTAATAAAGGTAATTTAACACCATCAATATTTGATTATAGAAACATCAGAAAGTCAAAATAACGACATTGTAGGAAGCTTAGATTATAAGGTTAATGTGTCTAAATAGTTCTCAATTTTTAAAAATATGTAAGTAATTTTATAGCAGTATTTGAAAAAAATGTTACTGTTTTAAATTAGTTAATTGGTTAATTAGTCACATACCATGGGAGATGGCACTTCGGCTTTGAGGTCTTTTTCTAACTGAAGTTGAGAGAAAAGATTGAAAACAAAGATATTACTATCTGCTCCAATTGTCACCAGAAAGCGGTCATCAAAGCTGGAAGCGATGCCTTCAACACATCCATAATCGTTGTCATGCACATTGAAGTGCCAGTAGTTTTTCAAATAGGTCAATGAAAAATCATCCTTTCTTAGGATATACATTCTAATCGCTCCATTTTTCATTCCACAAAACATCAGAATTTGGCTAACACTATGAGAAAAAAGAAAGTAAATGGTTCTTACTATTAGTCTGAAAATACTTAATTTTAAAATAGACAAATGATCAGATTTTACATACCATAGTTGTTATGAACTGAATTGTGTACCACCAAAATCATAGGTTCAAGTCCTAACCCCAAATACCTCAGAATCTAACTATAGTGTGCGATTGGGCCTTTACAGAAGTAATTAAGTTAAAATGAGAACATCCGTATGATTCCTAATCCAGTTTGACTGGTGTCCTTATAAGAAATGGAAATTAGGACACAGAGGAAGAGAAACACTAGGAAAATCATGCACATAGGAAAGACCAAATGGGGACACACAAGAAAGCAGGTATCAGAAAGCCACAGAGACCTCAAGAGAAACCAAACCTGCTGACACATGGACCTTGCAACACCAGTTTCCAGACTATGAGAACATAAATTTCTGTTGTGTAGGACACCTAGGATACCTTGCATGTGATATTTTGTTAAATACAAAAAGAAAGGGGAGGGGAGTCAACTTGACATTCAGAGCTAGACTGTTTGGTCTTCAGAACAATGACTGGCATATATGATCAATTTTCAATTATTGAAGAACTAATGATTCAATTTGTAATTTCTGATCTTTCATATCTGATCATGCAGTAGTATCCGCTAAAGCAGCAGGAGGTAAACCCAGGCATTCAATTGTGTAAGAAATAGAAATTCTAACAGAATACCTGAGGAAAATATTCAAATGTAATTTCAGAACTAGCTTTGATTCTATTTATTCATTTGATTTACTAAACTACACATTAAAAGGATCTTGAAAGCTGGGCGTGGTGGTGCACGCTTATAGTCCCAGTATTGGGAGGCTGAGAAAGGAGGATTGTAGGTTCACAGCTACTTTGTGGGGCTCTCCACAACTTAGTGAGACCCTGTTTCAAAATAAAGAATAAAAAATAGGGCTAGGGTATTGCTTAGATGTAGAATGTACCTGAGTTCAATCCCCAGTTCCGCAAAAAAAAAAAGAAAGGATCTTTAAAAATTGACAATATCCATGATACACAAAAACATAGTAACTTTCCAAAGCTTTTGAAATTCTGTTCACCTGAAAGCAATTGTTTGGACGGGATTGTCTTCTGTATCCTCAAGAAAACGGAAATCAAAAGGTTCATCATTCTGTTTTGTGAAATCACTACTTTCTTCATATGAGGGAAATTCACAGTGATATAGAAAACCAGAATCATAACCGCCCTGGAAAAGATGAATAACACATAAGATGGTACTTGAATATAACATATATGAGTGCATGAAGATTTTTTCATTATTTAAAATTTTAAAACACGAAATGTATTTTGTGTGGGGGTACTGGGAATTGAACCCGGGAGCATTCTACCTCTGAGCTAGATCTCCAGCCCTATTTTATTTTTTATTTTGAAACAGAGTTTCACTAAGTTGCTGAGTCCCTTGTTAAGTTGCTGAGACTGGCAGTAAACCTGTGACCATGCTGGGCAAAATGTGTTTTAAAACATCTATTTCTATATGATTTCTGTGATTATAGATAAGTTTTATTATTACTATAGCATGTCTATTTATATACAACTATATTATCATAATAAATACTTTATTATGATGATTTGTTTCCACTTAGAAATCAATACAAGATATATTTTTACCTCTAACTACTAACTAAATTCCATTTTATTTCTTCTAGTGTTGTTATGTCTTGGATATAAAATGTCCCTTGGAAAAGCCCATCAATTGGCAATGAAAAAAAAAGGAATAATTGAATCATGAAGGTTCTAATCTCATCAGTGCTAAGGAAAATCTACTTAATCTTCCAATTGAAGGTAAAAAGTGAGAAGAAAAGGAATACAGAATTGGTATTACAAAAAGAAATAGTAAGTTGGTAGATTTAAGCTAAAATATATCAGTAATTACACTAAATGTGAATGGATATGTTTTATTTAAAAGACAAAGATTACTCTACAGGATTAAAAAAAAGGCTAACCATATATTGTTTATAAGAGACATACTTTTGACATAAGGATATCAATAGGTAGAGGAAAGAGAAGAATCATTAATAATTCCTGGAGTTTTAGACTAGTAATAGGTGGACAGTTGTCTAATTTACTGTGATGAAAATTAATCAGGTTTATATAGAGCAAGTGGAATTTAAAAGTTACACTTTGGCGGCTGGGGATGTGGTACAGTGATACAGCATCTGCTTAGCAAGCATAAGGCCCTGGATTGAATCCAGGGCAGAATGTTCCTGCCTGGATTCAATCCCCAGCAGCACACATACAAAAAAAAAAAAAAAAAAGGTTATATTTTGGACACACTAATTTGGAAGGAAATTATGAAGGAAAGTTCAAAATGTGAGAGGGAGAAGAAAGAATTAAAATGAAAACTTGAAAAGTAAACATGCCCAGGGCCAGGCAATAGAATTGGCCTGCAATGTGAGTACTGATTTGAGAACTGCAGTCACAACTTCAAATGAGACCAGTCATTCTACAATATCGGCTTGGCTGTAAGCTATGTGGGCAAATCGTTGGATCAAACACGGCTAGAATCCTTCTGCAAACTATGCTTTAACCTCATTCATGGTGCAGCTCAATGGTTAAGACCAGTTGAACTCTGGACTTAGACAGCATGAGCCCATATCCTTATTCCACCTTGGATACATTACATGACCTTGAATAAGTAACGTAACAGCTTCATGTCTTTTTTTTTTTTTTTTTTTTTTTTTTTTTTTTTTTTTTTTTTTTTTTTTGTGGTACTGGGGATTGAACTCAGGGGCATTCTACCTCTGAGCTATACCCCTAGCCCTATTTTTTATTCTTTATTTTTGAAACAGGGTCTCATTAAGTTGTGAAGTGCCTCACTAGGTAGCTGAGGTTGGCCGCGAACCTGGATCCTCTGGTCTCAGCCTCCCGAATGCTGAGATTACAAGCATGCGCCACCATGCCCGACTAGCTTCATGTCTTGATAAAGTAAATCACTTAGAGTGGTGCTCAATTATAGAATAAATAGTCTTTCATATTTAGCAAATGAAAATACAAAATGCCCAGTTATATTTAAGGTTTAGATAAACAAAAAATAACTTTCCAGTATATCTCATGTCATATTTATTTGGCATATTTATTTGGTAAACACTGAATATGTTTGTTAAGTGGTAATTTTTACACCTGTGTTTCTGGGACACTGGATATCCATTACACTGTATCACAGTGAGTTGTTTCTGTGCCTCCTTCCCTCATGTGACTAAACTTTCTGAAGGTAAGAACCGTGTCTTATCTTTTTACCCTTTGAATGTCATGCGATAATACTCAGTGTTTCATAAAATGCAAAATGCAGACAGAAAGGTTATAGGTACTAATAAATGGATTCCATCATTACTTTTCCTCCTTTTTGCTTGCTCCCTTGATATATTTCTAGGAAAATTGGAAGAGGAGAGGAGTCAACCTTCCTTACTCCCTGTAGCAATAGTCCTTGTCTTATGAATGAGGAATGATCTTTCACATATACTTTTCAGTCAGTTTTTTGGGGGGAGATAGAACTGACAACTATGACACCCATAGTGAAGGAAACTTGGTTTTGCAATAGACTGAGAAAGTGTTCTATGAGAAGACTAGAAAATATGTCTGTGGAGATATACTCCCACCACCTTCTCTTAGTCCCTGGTATTTGTCTTCCTGAGAACCATTTTTCCCTTCTTCCTTACCAGCCAAGGCCCAATGTTGCTCAGGGTGGCCATTAGACCATCTAAAACCATTCATACTTCTGGACTTCCACACACCATACAGCATAGTTGTAGGTAGATGTAAACAAAAGTCTACTAGACAGTGCTACCATGAAAACTATTATATTTTCAAATTAAAAATCACAGACTCAGCTGGAAAATCCCTTAACTCTTTGCCCTTCTACCCTTGATCCTTGTCCCTTTTGACCTGTCCGAATCATGTATCCTTATCATGGGTGATGATGATTATGTAACCAGTAAACAAATAAAAGAGAAGTTATGACATAAAAAATCACAATGCAGACTTATTTATCCAAATTCATAACTTCAAAAATATAGTCTTAACATGTGAAGAAGGAAGAATGTGATGATAAATAGTAACTAAAAAGCCAGGCATGGTGGCGCACGCTTGTAATCCCAGCATTTGGGAGGCTGAGACTGGAGGATCCGGGTTTGCAGCCAGCCTCAGCTACCTAGTGAGGCACTCCGCAACTTAGTGAGACTCGGTTTCAAAATAAAGAATAAAAAATAGGGCTGGGGGTATAGCTTGGAGGTAGAATGCCCCTGAGGTTCAATCCCCAGTACCACACACACACACAAAAAAAAATAGTAACTAAAAACTAGAGTGGAACATGGCTAAATTATTACATTATTACTCACCAATGAAACCCAGAACTTTCCTGGTCCAGAGTAAAAGCCACAGAGGATAGGAGAGGGGGTTGGGGGAATAAAGATCTCAGGTAATGGTGCCTCTTCCTCTTCTTCCTCCTCCTCATGGAATTCTTTTTCTCCATCTTCTCCCATCTCATCTATTAGCATCTTCCTCCTTGCTTCCCTTTCCTTCTCTTTTAATTCTTTTTGTTTCGCTCTCTTTTCAATTTCCATTAATCTCTTTGAAAGGAGACATTAAGTAGATATAAGAATCGCTGTAACATTCATTTACATTACTGAGAGAATGACAAAGATAGACAGGGATATAGAAAAACTCACAGCTCTGATGTAACAAATAATAACATTTAAAAACAATTATCACCATGCATGGTGACTCATGCCTATAATCCCAGTACTTGAGAGGCTGACACAGGAGGATCACAAGTTCAAAGACAGCCTTAGCAACTTAGTTAGACCTTCAGCAACTTAGTGAAACCCTGTTTCAAAATGAAAAATAAAACAGGATGGGGGTATAGCTCAGGGGTAAAATGCCCTTGAGTTTGATCCCCAGGACACCCACACATTAAAAAAAAAAAAGAAGAAAGAAAGAAAGAAAAAGAAAAAGAAAAAATTATCACTTTGGGAATATATTTTTATCATTAAAACTTTTATATCATTGGAACAACTGTCATTTCTATTTTACCCCCCTTATACTGGTTTTATAGAAATTATTTTGTCATTTTCTAATTGAAAAATTAAACATGGTTTTCTCTCAGGGCCTGTGACTGTGAACCCAAGAACTAGGTAGATTGAAACACTCCATGAAAAAAAGTTGCTTCCAGCTTCAGTAACATTGTGATGCAGGCCCTCATTGTCTATCCACTATTCACTGTAAAAGTCAGCCAACACTTACATGTCTCTGTCTCCCATCTGTTACCTCTTTCTTCTATTCATTCCTCAGAATTATTTTCCTAATATATATGATCACATCATATCAATCCCTTTCTCAAAAACTCACAGTGGCTCCCAAGGAGCCCCATGGTCTGGTCAGATTTCTGCCACATCCCTCCACAGATTGCACTCCTGCATTTCTCCAGTCCATTCTTCATCTCCTGAATTCTCTCACAATTCTGCCTCCCCTCAGGACAGTGTCCCATCTTTCACATCCTCTAAGGATTGAAGGTTACTTCCACACAGCCCTATTTGGCCTCCTTCCACTCCTGCATCAGCATCTTCTATCCCTTCCTCTGCACACTCCTATGATCTCTTTCTTTGTACTTTGATTTTAGTGTCTATTCACTACTGCCTCCTAAGATGTTAGCTGCTTTCCTATCCAATTATAAGCTTCTTAAAGTCAGGGTCTGTCTTATTCTTCTTTGTATTCTCCCAAGTAATTCATTCAAGATATTTTGTATTCTAAAGAAAGGAAGAATATTAGGAGATAAATAATTCTTCAAGAATATCACATACCAGGATCTTGGATTTGACACTTGAGAAATGGAAGTATTTTAAGGGCATGTCATGGATTTCATAGGAGACTCTATCATGATCTTCCTCTTCTTCCTTGATGGTTGGATATGGAGCTTCAAGAATATAGTTATTCTCACAGATAATCAGTAAAGTACTGTTAACCTAAAAAAGAAGGATTAAACATATCATTTTACATTTATGCAACATTTTAAAAGTAAGGTTCAAAATGATTATACACCAGGAAAAGTATTACTGATATGCATAGTAAGCATTTTGAAGAGATAACTAATTCCTCATTGTAGTTAATAGTAAGGAGTCTAGTTCCTAAAATTATTATGTCATTCTTAGTACTAATTAATAACTATCATATAATTATTAATTTTATCAATTAAGTTATTTGTAAGCTAACTATAAAATTAGATTTACTTTTGGTTCTTTTATAGATGCCATAACATATTTTCTGGACCAAATCAGTGGTTGTAAAACCTGTTAGCCCAAAGGGCAGAATATTATAATTAGAAATGCTAAGAAAAATCTGCAGCTTGTGGACGGCATATTAAGTCTCAGATTCCTCTGACATCTCTTTCTCTGTCTGTTCATTTACTCATGGAAACCCAAGGTTTTTGTCCTCCTGACTCTTCTCTTGTCTGTCTCTATTAGTGGACTCTGGGAAATCTTACAGCTTTCATTACCATTCACATGCAAACAGATCCCAAAGTAATCTCTCCAGCCCAGACCTCTCTCTTGTTCCAAAACATGCTTTTAACCATATAAGAAAAATCCCCATCTTGACATATCACAGACACATTATTTAAAATACTTATTAATTCAGTTATTTAATTCTACAGTTATTTGTTATGTACCTAGTATGTACTCAGAATTTTGTTAATTGCTAGGGAATAAAATCATAATAGGAAAAGCATGTATGGTCTTTACCATTATGGAGCTACCTTCAAAAGCACAGCCAGCCACTTAGAAATTCTCATTAATGAATGTAAATTTTAACTGTGAAAGTGCCACAGAGGTAGCATAAGAAAAATGACATTATGCAAGATTTCCAGAGAATACAGTATATGAGCTTCAAGGTGAAGAATGAATAAAATATAATTACATTACGAATTAGGGGAGGATTTGAGAGAGCATGCTATTTTGGAAGGAAACACTGTGCGTACCACCTCCAAATGCTATTGCTTTGGAAATGTAGGCTTTGGCATATAAATTTGAGAGGGACCCCAACATTCAGTCCATAGCATTACTGAAATGGAGAATCATGAAATTTAAGCTGGATATGGAAGGAAGTGAAGAAATAGGGATTAGAGAAAGAAAATGGTACATAAATGTTTTCTGTATCATCGGAGACCTACAGAGAGCAAGAGTAGCCAAATGAATAGGCTGAAAGGTTGAGATCAGAGAATGGACTATTTCAATAGTCAACTCCTAAGCTTGAGTTCTTACAAATTGTTACGGACTCAATTGTGCCCCCATCTCACATGAATTCACTTGTTGAAGTCCTAACTCCTAGTATGTTAGAATGTGACTGCACTTGGAGATACGGTCTTTAAAGAGGTAATTAAGTTAAAATGAGTTTTTAAGGCAGACTCTTAATCTAGTATGTCTGGTGTCCTGATAAGAAGAGAGTGATTGGGGCACAGACAGTACAGAAATAGGGATGATCATATGAAGACACAGCAGAAACCAGCTGTCTGAAAGTTAAGCAGAGGCCCCATAAGAAATCAAACCTCCTAGCTGGGCATGGTGGCACATGCTTGTAATCCCAGCATTTGGGAGGCTAAGACCAGAGGATCCGGGTTCACAACCAGCCTCAGCTACCTAGTGAGGCACTCCGCAACCTAGTGAGACCCTGTTTCAAAATAAAGAATAAAAAAATAGGGCTGGGGATGTAGCTCGGAGGTAGAATGCCCCTGAGTTCAATCCCCAGTACCACAAAAAAAAAAAAAAAAAAAAAAAAAAAAAAAAAGAAAAGAAAGAAAAAGGAAACCAAACCTCCCAACAGCTTGATGTTGAACTTCTAGCCTCCAGAATTGTGAAAAAATAAACATCTGTAGCTCAGGCCACTTTGTCTATGTAGTACTGTGTTATGGCAGCCCCTAGCAAACTAAAATATGGTAATATTACTGCCAGCGAGTGGCTATGAATGTGTGTAGATTAGCAACAAAGATCCTGGGAGATAGAGAAGTTGAGAATCTGATGCTGCTTAATAAATCCACATAATGGTAATGTTATTCAGAATAGTCACTTATACTTTGAGTGAAGAGAAAGATAATTACATTTTTAATTTTATAAGAAAGAAACACTATCTACCAAATGATCTGAAGATGGTAGTAATATAGCTGAATGACAAGGGCCTCAAAGGAATAGCAATTTATTTTAATTTGATGATTTTCTTTTCTGTTTTGTTTGGTCCTAGAGATTGAAATCAGGGGCATTCTACCTCTGAACTAGACCCCCAACCCTATATTATTTTTTATTTTGAAATAGAGCCTTGTTAAATTGGTCAAGGTTTCACTAAGTTGTGGAGATTGGCCTCCAATCTGTGATCCTCCTGTCTCAGCTTCCCAAGTGCTGAGGCTACAGGCCTGCACCACCACACCTGGTTTTCTTTTTTTTGTTTTTGATTTTTTATTGTGGTAAAATAAAGTTAAATGTTATTTTAACATGTAGAGAAAGTTCTGTGTGCACTTAAGAAGAATGTGTATTCTGTTGCTGCTGGAAGAATGTTCCAAATACAGCTGTTAGGTCCATCTGGGTCATGTTTATTGATCTTCTGTTCATATGCTCTACTCTTTTTTTTTTTTTTTTTTTCGGTACTGGGGATTGAACTCAGGGACATACTACCTCCGAGCTATACCCCCAGCCCTATTTTTTATTCTTTATTTTGAAACCGAGTCTCACTAAGTTGCGGAGTGCCTCACTAGGTAGCTGAGGCTGGCCTCAAACCCGGATCCTCCGGTCTCAGCCTCCCGAATGCTGGGATTACAAGCATGCACCACCACACCCGGCTCATATGCTCTACTCTTGAAAGTGGGGTAGTGAAGTCTCCTACTTTGATTGTAGTGCCATCTATTTCTCCCTTCAATTCTGTCTATTTCTTCCTTTAATTCTATGTTTGCTTTATGTATATTGGTGTTCTGGTATTAGGTACATATATATATATATATATACATATATATATTTATTTATTGTTGTATCTTTCTGGTGGACTGACCCTTTTATCATTATGTAATGTTATTCTTTGTGTCTTATAACAGTTTTTCTTTAACTTAAAGTATATTTTATCTGATATAAATATAGCTACCCCTGCTTGCCTTTTATTGTTTGCATGAAATACATTTTTCTATTTCTTCACTTTCATCTAAGTTGAGTTTTATTTTATCAATCAGCCCCTCTACATCTTTAGATTAGCGAATTTAATCCATCTATATAAAGGTAATTATTAATAGGGAAGGATTTGCTGTTTTTAATGTTTAACTTCTTATTTTGAAATATTATAGATTCAAAAGAACTTTTAAAACTAGTACAAAGAGGTATTATGTATACTTTACCAAATTTCTACCATTGGTTACATCTTATGCAACTATACACAAAGCAGGAAATCAACATTAGTTTAGAACATGTGTCTAGTTCTGTGTCATTTTATCAAACATGTAGATTTGTGTAAGCATCAAGGAAATCACAAAGAACTCCTCAATCTGCCCAGTTACGGTCACCCACTTCCTTCTCCTCATCCCTAAACCCTGGCAAATGTTGGTTTTTGTTTTGTTTGGTTTGGTTTGGTAGTGGGGACTGAACCAGAGGCATTTTACCTCTGAGCTGCACCCCCAGCCCTTTTTATTTTTTATTTTGAAACAGGGTTTTGCTAAGTTGCTGAGGCTGGTCTCAAACCTGCAATCCTCCTGTCTCAGCCTCCCAAGTAATGAGATTACAGGAATGTGCCACCACACCCAGCTTGTTGATTTGTTTTTTAATTTTATGTCTAGGAAAATGATTGAAGGGTACACTTATGTTGTGTGCTATGATACAAACACTCATATTTTCACATAGAGCTTCCTCTGCAGCTATCTGAACAACTGCACCCACCTCCTCTCTATCTGCCACATCCTATCAATTCCTCAAAATTAAGGTACAATCATACAAAATAATAACTTGTAACTTTCCCTGTCTTCCTTCATAGTTCCCTGCCCTAAATCCCAACACGCATTGTCTATACCACTCGTATTTTAATCACCAATCTCCTTGTGAAAACTTTTTGGGTCAATGATAGAGTAATTTAACATTTTTAATAAATATAAGTTTTTTCTCCTTGAGAACAAAGACTTTTGTACTGCTTAGTAAATTCATCACAGTGTTTAGGAAAGATAGAAGCAATGAGTATGTATTGATTAAATTTAAAGTATTTTTCCAGACAATACTAAGGTATTTTATTTTCTTTAGAAAATCTTAAAGTAGATTTTAAATGTTTCCCCAATAATCCTGATAGCATTTCTATATAGTTCATCAGTACTGGCACCAGTTCATCATCTGGCAAAGTACAGCACTTGACTCAGAGAGGCAATCAATATCTAGATGATGAATTTTCCTATGCTCACAAAAAGTACATTAGAGACATCAAATGGGCTTAATAATCAATATTGAATTACCAATTTTAGGAAAGAAGGGGTAAAAAAAAATTAGAAGAGAAATTAGTGATGAATTTGGAGTAGAGGAAAAATGAAGGGATAAAGATGAGGGAAGATGTCGGGGGCCGGAAGGCTGGTCAGAGCCGGAATTCACACTTTGAGGGAATCCCCCCTCAGCATTGTCATTGTGGCTGCTGAGGGGAGATTCCCTCAAAGTGTGAATTCCGGCTCTGACCAGCCTTCCGGCCTCCGACAGGAAAAGTACACTTGGATCTTAGAACTGAACTTCTGATAGTCAGAGAGAATGAATGACCAGGTTGAAGCATTCTGACATGTGCACCTGGCCAAAAGTCACAGTTGTTGAAGCAAAACCTCACATAACCCTATGTTTTGAGAGGAAATCGTGGCTCATTAGAGTCTAGAAGGGAAGGGAGGTGGTGAGGACAGCACAGAGCTCCTGAGTGATGTTCAGTTGGCTGACTGAGCTTGGTGGGAGCCATCTACATTTTCTGTTGCCAGTTCCTGGCCTCCCACTGGAGGCCATGCAGTGGGACTGATCAATCCACCTGCTATTATCTAGCTACAAGATCACTTCTTTCTATATTAACTGAAATTTAAACTTGAGGACAAATAACAATGACTTACATGAGAGAATGGAGACCACATTAACTGGCGAACAGGTCCAGGAGTATTAATATAACCGATTGGTTTATAATGCTTTTCCACTTCAAAGAAAAAGACGGTGTTATCTTTACTCTAAGATAAAAGAGACACACCCACTAAATGTATATTATTATGAAATCTATTCTATAGAACACAAAAAGCATTTAATGGCATACAATGATCATATATTCCACATTATTATGAAGGAATTCTTATTTCAAATATGTGCTTCATTTTCCTCATATGTTCCAGTATGTGGTTCTGAAGATATACTTACCAGACTTGTACATAAAGTTCATTTACAAAAATTTCTACAATGCATATGTTTACCTCTTAATGCACAAAGAATTTGCACCACAATTATTCTCTTCAGTTATGCCAGTTCTTTTTTTTTTTTTTTTTTTTTTTTTTCAGTGCTGGGGATCAAACCTAGCTACACCTCCAGGATGGCAGCTCTATTGAGGACCATATCCATGCTAAAATACTAATTATAAGTAATACATCTAACAGTTTAAATGTTCTATTCATTTGAAATAAGCATTACAACTCAATTTGTAAGAATATTTTTAAATGTTATTGCATAGACTACACTGAAAGAATATGAACAAAAAATAATATATGAATGTATTCTTAGGTAATTAATGTCAGTAAAGCAGAATCAAGCAGGTGGACTTATAAGGCAATGGTAACAATGAAATTTCTGTAGAAAATGAGGGGAATCTTCAGCTCACCCCTGTGGCTAGAATTTCTCCATCACGTTCATAAGCTAAAGCAGTGACTTGAGCAGTATGGGGTTTAAAAACCTGTTTCAAATTAATATCGGCATCAGAAACTTTCTTCCGTCCTGTAAAAATCGCGAGCCCTTTTGGATCATAAAGTTCAAGAATTCGAACAACTCCATCTTGGAATCCTACAACAATTTGTGCTCCAGAGTAGTTTACCTGGAAAAAGGTTAAATAAACAGGACCTGGATTTAGTTGACTAAGATATTTGTACTACACAACAGATAACTCTATCTTACTTAGGCTTGGGTAATTTAATATTGGCTGCCCATTGCTAACTCCTTACACCACTTTCTAGCAATCTCCACCAGTTCTTAGGTTGTTGTTTTGTTTAATCACCAATGGTCACAAGAAGGGTAAACAATGGCAGTTCAAAATTCAGTGAGCAAATACTAGTGGAGTATCTGCCTCCCATGTGCTAGGCAACTATCACCAGCAACTCAGTGGTGGACATGAACAGACTCAGTCCCTGGGTTTACAATCCCCTATAATCACACAAATGAGTGTGAAATAAGTGCTAAATGAGAGAAACATATTCTCTGAGATCATATAACAAAGAAAGTCAACCTAGATTGAAGACTTCCCTAAGGAAGACATAGCAGAGTTGAGGTAAGAAGGATGTTTAGGCCTTAACTAGGTACAGGAATGTGGGGGAAAAAATTCCTGGGAGGGGCTATATACCTACTGCAAGGTCCCTGTGCCAAGGGAAAAAAAGTCATAGTTTGACTATGGAAGACTAAATGAGGAAGCAATGCTCCCTTGCATATGGAGCTGGAAGAGAAGAGAGGCAGGCATGAAATGGCTTATATGACATACTGTCTTTATCCATGTAGTAATGGGAAGTCATAAAAGAGTTTGTAGTTATGAGTTGTAGGAGAAAGGGAGATTATGTGGTGGGATTATTTTTAAACCATCATCCTAGCTGCAGTGTAGAAAACAGATGTGAAATGGTCTAGACAGGATGCAAGGAGGGCATGTTAAGAGATAGCCAGGAGAATGATGAGGGTCACTTGGCCTGAGGTGGTATGGTAGAGAGGAGGAACATAGACATGTTTTACAGGGAAGGATAATGGCCCTATTTGGTGATGACTGGATATTGGGAATGAGGCAGAGGGAGGTGTCAGGGATGTCTGATAATGGAATTTAGTGAGATGGGAAAAACTAGAAGAGAATTATGTATGTGTGTACATGTGTGCGTGTGTGTGCGTGTGTGTGTGTGTGTGTGTGTAGTCTGTTGTTGCTATTATTGTTTTAGAGGGAGTTATGGCTGGGGGCAATCAAATAATAACAAATTTAGTCTTGGTTACATTGTATTTGAGGTCCCCTTGAGATCTCAAAATGTAAATGAAATGTAGACTACAGCTTAAAGGAAAAGTCTGGGCTAGAGCTATAAATCTCTATATAAATATGAGATATAAATCATGTCTGAATGCACTAAATATGCTATCTTGGAGGGCATTCAAGAGAAGGGCAAGAGCCCAGGCATCCTTTAGAGAAGAATGACTATCCTTGAGGTCAGGCAGTTATGAGAATCAGGGGAGTAAGAAAACTGCACTCCATTCAGTTCTTGCTGAATGTTGTTCATTCAACAAACATTTACTAAGTATCTGAATGCATTGATAACTGTAGACATCAGAGGTATAAAGAAGAATAAGGTATGGTTGTAATGATAAAGAAGTCTAGAAAGACAGACAATAAAGCAAATAATTTTAGTATGTTGTGATAAGTGCTATAGGAAAAATGTACAAAGCTCTTAAGGAAGAAGTCAGAGGAAGAAGGACCTAACTCCACTCCAAAGTGGATTCATTCAAATTCAAGCATAATATCCATATGACCACTGCTTGGATATAAGGTTAAAAAAGGAAACATCCTACATGTATCACACAACCATCTGAATAAATGATTCGGTTGGCTGAGCTATATTTTTAAAAATTCAGGTTAGGGTATAAGTAGATTAGTGTAATGAGTGCACCCAGTCTGCCAGTCCAGATGTTCTGTCTTTTGTGCCTATTCTAGCTTTACCACTGTGCTAGCCTTGTTCTCTGGCCCAAGTTCTTGTTCTGGTCTTAATCTCATCATGAAACTCACCTCCATTCTACTTATCTCCATGTCTATGTTCAGCCTGGAACATTTTCTCCTTTATTTCAGCCCAAAAGAATAAGGATTAAAATACTCTCATGGCATTTGAAAACCATACTTCCCATGCAGAGATGGGACTTAAAGTCCCCTCATCTTGAATCTGGGTGGGGATTGTGACTCTATGACTATTTTAGGCAATAGAGTATGGTAGAGGTTATATTTTGACTTCTGAGATTAAGTCATAAAAGACCATCAACTTCTTCCTTGTTTGTAGGAACTCTAGCTCTTGGAGCCCTGAGCTACCATGTAAGAAGACTAGCCTGAGGCTGCAAGCTATGATGAAGCTCAAGTCACTTGGAGAGGCATTAAGTAAACCCTCCTGTGACAATGCCAGCTTAGTCTTGCCTTCAAGTCATTCAACCCAGGTGCCAGTCTTGTGATCAAGAAGCCTGTGGATTCTTCCAGACCCTATTCATAGTCTTCCCAGCTGAGGTCTCAGACACTCTGAAGCAAAGACAGTCTATCCCTGCTGCCACTGGTGTCAATTCCCT
This sequence comes from Graphiurus murinus, assembly GCA_004027655.1. Taxonomy (NCBI): domain Eukaryota; kingdom Metazoa; phylum Chordata; class Mammalia; order Rodentia; family Gliridae; genus Graphiurus; species Graphiurus murinus. The sequence goes on from PVLC010021302.1 coordinate 15,988, forward strand.
ATCCAAAGAGTGTGAGTAAAATAAAATAATCGTTGTTATGATGCCATAGTTTGGGATAGTATATTACACAGCAGTAGACAACCAAAACAACTCCCTCTCCCTGCCTAAACTTTTTTTTTCCTCATAGCTCTTATCATCATGTAACAAAACATATATTTAATTCATTTATTTGGTTTCTTGTCTGTCTCTACCTCCCTCCCACTACAGTGTAAAGTCCAGAAAGGTAAGAATGTTTGTCTTGTTGGTCACTGTTTTATTCCAAGAACCTAGAACAAAGCCTGGCATATTATACACATTCTGAAAATATTAATGTGATAAATTAAATCAAAGATAGGTATATACAGGGAAGATATACAAAGTTCTGTTGGGTAGTTACTTTGCAACATGGAACTATTACTAATTTTCAGTTGGATAAAAATAGAATTTTCCTTAAAAACAGGATCATATAACAATAGTGAGGACATGATATTTCTATCATGTTCTGAGTGAAATGAGCTTAAAAATTCTATTCTTCTCTAAAATTTTGAGTCAGAAAATACCAGTATTCCTATAAAATAGCACTGATATATTTACTAGTAGATTCTGGTAGATACTCATTATAACAACAGACTTACCATTCGGGGTACCCAAGTTAGGGCAGTACCTCCTTGTTTAAATTTCATCTGAACCAAATGAGTTTTGCTAGCAAAATCATAGATGCGAACAGAACCTGTAGAAAGACAGTTTTAAAAGAAATATATTATATATGTAATATCTTTTTAAATAACATTGGCTCACTTTTTACATGTTGAGTATTATAACAAGAAATTTCATAAATAGATAAATCAATTGATTATCCAGCAACCTTTTGTTAGTAAAAAAATTTCCATGTCCACCTTGAACCAGGTAATTCATAAACATGGATAATAAAGAAGACAATTGATGACTAACTGGAGGACCAGTTTTACTTTGCACAGGCCACAAGATTTGCCATAAGTCAGAAAGGAAGAACGGCAATGGAAAGAATAGGAAATGGACGAATGTGGATAATATCAAAATCAACAGCATCTTTATGAACAACTTATAAGTTGTGTCCTTATTCTAATCTTTCACAATACCTGTGGACACAGCATTCTGTGCCCTCTCCATGCTACAACACATCACCCTACTTGCACTTAAGAGACTTCCTTTTGGAAAAATAAAAAAATTCAGATGCTTTTAATCACACACATGTAAAAATTACATTGAAAACAAAACAAGGTCAGATGTGTTTTTACTCGCAGTCTCCACTTACAGTCCAAGGAGGTCGTGGCCATGAGATACGTGAGAGGTGAAACAGCCAAGGCTTCAATAGCTCCAGAATGGAAGGAGAAGAGGCACTCTGGATCCTGGGTCTGAGAACAGAATAAAGAGCATACTACTAGATCTCAAAGACAATACAACACAGAATCAAGTCAAGTTTAAAGCAATGTAAATAGAACCTTATTACACACATGATTTTATTTGAATAGAAACAAGAAAAGCATCAGAGGTTATTGAGAGCACTGGACTTTAGAAGTGGGAGAACAGGAGGGAGTTCCTTGCTCTGTTCTTAGTGATTGTGGTTTTGTACATGTCACTTCGAATGCCAGTTTTCATTTCTTCATCTGTATAACTACCTCTATTTTAAAGCAGGTAGTTGTGTCACATGAGAAAACATCAATGAGCTTCCCATTCATTTATAAAAATCACATTGCATAATGTTAGGCTTCATCACTGCCACTTTTCAAACAGATTTTACTGTGAGATAGATTCTTTCTTTGTGAAATAATAGTAAGAGAGAATTCTCAAGGAATAGCATATATTGAGTATGTTTTGATTGGAATAATGAACCAATAAGGAAAAATAGAAAGTATATTTCAATTAATAACAAAGATTTTCATTATATAAAGTAAGGAAAAATAGATAACTTACAATATTTGAAAAACTAAGGTCAAGCTTCCATATGGCTCCACTGGCATCCTGAAAAATTAAACACTTAGAAGTAGTATATTTTATCATCTTGAACTTTATATAAAATTATTTCTTCTTGTAATTTAGTTAAAATAAGGACAAACAATAACATTAAAAGCTTATATATTAGCCAGGCGGGGTGGTGCATGCTTGTAATCCCAGCATTTGGGAGGCTGAGACCAGAGGATCCGGTTTCACAGCCAGCCTCAGCGGCTTAGTGAGGCCCTCCGCAACTTAGTGAGACCCTGTTTCAAAATAAAGAATAAAAAATAGGGCTGAGGCTGTAGCTCGGAGGTAGAATGACCCTGGGTTCCATCCTCAGTACCACAAAAAAAAAAAAAAAACAAAAAACGCACAACTTATATATTAAACTGTGATTAACATTTACTAAAAGCAACTTGTATATATTTTAGAACACAACCACACAATAACAATCAATTATACTACTCTTTTAATTTTATGTCAAATTAACTTTAAAGAGCCAAAAGGAAGAATGCTACTTACCTGAGCCAACCAAAAGTTATTCCCAGTTTCATTCATTTTTATCATAGAGAAGAGGTTGACATTCTTATCTACTTGTAGTTCATTAATAGGCTCGATCTCTAATAATCCACTATCATCTATAACATCAGCAGTGTCTATTGTCTCAAAGTCCCATATCTTGTAAAATTAAGAAGAAAAGAATCAATCAATAGTTCCATTTATTTTCTAAGCCAGAAAGAGCTCTGATTTCTTTTTCAAAAGTCATTTCTTCTTGTTTCATGAAAATTAACAATGAGTAAGAGTAATTACAATACCAACCAAAACCTGACCCCTGGGATTTTACTCTGAATTGAGGTGTAAAAAAATCATTATAGTTCCCTTCGTAGTTATAGATATTAGTGAGAAAGTGCTGCCTTACATAAGAATTTTAATTTGCCCAAAATGAGCTTTACTGCAAGGTTTCAATTAGGTCTTTCTTCATAAATAGTGGGCATAAGGAGTAAATGGTCCAGTTGCTCAGCAAGACATTATAATGAGCATTGATTTTCATAACACTGGAAGTTCTCAGTAGAGAAATATACCTTCTTACTTAATTATTCAAGCACCATCTTAATAAGAAGCAGAGAAAAGAGATGTAGATGGTGGCTCCATTAGAAAATGTTTCTCTTCCTTGTCCCAATCTATACTCTACTATTTCAAATAAGGATGGTTGCTTCTTGGGAGTAGAATCAACAGTACCACAAGAATAATGAGGGAGCACAGTCTCACTTCCCCATGGCAGACTCAGAAAGACTTCTCCTCTGAAGTGCCAAAGCCCTCCTTAAACAGATCTGTTAACACATACTCCCACATTATCCTAGACCGAATAAACTATACTTTGGGAAAGTAACTTCTGGGAGATTGTTGTTGTCTTGTGGATTAGCCTGGTAGGGTAGAAAGAACCAGATCCTAGGAACAGATAAATCCCTGGAAGTTTGGGTATCCTAGGAGCAGATAAATCCCTGGAAGTTTGGGTAGTTTTTCCCCCAAAGAGTGAGAGGTAGAGATTTACAATGTGAAGGACTGAAGAGATGGTGGCAGGCTTTGAAAAGGGAAGCAAGTTTAGAAATTAATGGTGTCTGTGAAGGGATCCTCTGTGGAATGCTTAACTTCTTTTCTCTTGAGGTTTTCTCCCACCTGATATTTGACAATTTGGGGTTACATATATCTTAGGATTATAGTAAAATATTATATGACAAAAAAGGACATAAAACTTTCTCAGAGCAATGCATAAAATCTAATAAGATTAAGTTTAATATTATCAGTAAAAATCTGTACTTGGATTAAAAGAGCCAATATAAAAGGACACATTGAAGAAAATTTGGTTTAAAAAATATATTAGACATAGTAAACCCAGTAGATGTCAACAGAGAGACAATCTTATTTCTGATAATATTTCCTCAAGAATGTCAAGAGAGCTGGGCATGATGACACATGCCTGTGGTAATCTCAGTACTTAGGGGGCTGAGACTAGAGGATTACAGGTTTGAGGCCAGCCTCAGTAACTTAGCAAGACCCTCAGCAACTTAGGGAGAAAACTTGTTTAAAAAAATTTTAAGGTGCTGAGGGTGTATCTCAGAGGTAGAATGCCCCTGGGTTCAATCCCCAGTATGAAAAAGAAGAAGGAAGAGAAGGAGGAGGAGGAGGAGGAAGAGATGACTACCACTTTCTTAGGAAAGGTCCCAGGAAGAATGCATACCAAGAGGACTACAAGGCAAATTGCAAGACCACAGGTTGGCTAGCAACAGTGGAGTACACATTTACAGAAGGTGCTGAAGGGTGGCAGGGAGAAGAAGTGTGACAGAACAGCAACCACGGGGAGTCAGATGTGGGGGCAGTGTTCCACCTCAGCCCAGGCTTAAAGCAGGATGGCGTCCACAGGTAAAAGCAGGTGAGTCCTTAGTGTAAGGAGCGATGAGAGCTCAGCATCCACAGGCCAACCTCATCAACTCACCTCTGAGTGCATTTCTAATTGGTATCTTCAGCAAAAGATAATAAATATTTGTCACTTTGGTTCCTAGAAAATGACCCATTTGTACTGGGTATTTGGAATGACATGTATGCCCACTGTTTATGTTATGTTAACATAGGTTTTTGTTTTCTGAAGTTATTATTTCAACAACTGAACCAAAGGAGCAAGAGGTCCCCTCAGAAGGCTTCAGTGCTGAGATGCAGTAAATTAATGTTGACAAATATGTAAATATTCATCACATGAGAAGCAATATTCAGCATGAATTTCTTGGGAATAGATGAACAGTAACCCCCTTTATAAAGTGAGATTTATGAGAAATAAAAATCTGACAAAAAAAAACCCAGCTGATATTCTGCAAGTCTTAGACCTGGATGTAACTGACTATGCATCAATAAAACTTACCCGAATACAGCCATCTGACCCAGCAGTGATCACTTCTCCCTCATCTAGCATTATCTGGTTAATGGGACCGAGGTGACATGACTTCATCCCAACCCGACAGAGCTCCACTTTGATGAGGCTGCCTTCCCAAAGCAGCAGGTTGCCCCACTCTGACCCTGAGAGCACCTGGTAGGTGTGCAGATGAAAGAAATGTAGGTTAAAACAGACAAGTGTATATATTATGCCTTAAACAGTAGGCCAGAGTTATCTTCTAGAGGCATTTTTCTTGATTTTTGAGAGTAAACAGTTTGAATACAAAAAATTTTAAAAATACAAAAACGAAAACCCACTATCCCAGACACAACCACTAGTCATATTTTGATGTATTTCTCTCCAGCATTGTGCAGTTTTACATCATTGTGACTAAGCTGTATGTTACTGGTAGTTTTCTATGTATGCTTATAGAAGATTTTATTTTTACATCTCTTAAAGACATAATCCAGGAGGAATTACTCAATCAAAAATTAGAGATAGACTGGGCATGGTGGTACACACCTGTAATCTCAATACTTGGGAGGCTGGAACAAGAGGATTACAGATTCAAGGCAGCCTCAGAAACTTGGCAAGACCCTCAGCCATGTAGAAAGACCTTGTTTCAAATAAAAAGGGCCTGGGGATGTAGCTCAGCAGTAGAACACCCCCAGGTTCAATCTCCAGAACAACAGCAACAACAAAATTAGAGACAGGTTTAACGTCCTTGATGACAAGAATCTGCTTTTTAAGTGTGATACTATCAAATTTTATAAGATGTTAGATTAGCTGTGAGGTGGTAAGTGACTTGAGCAGATTAAAGCATAACAGAACCCAATTCCAAACAAGGATAATATCTGGAACCATGTCAAATTAATCTATTTAATCCAACATTTCCCAAAGGGAATTAATTCATTGATTGACAAGTGCTGCATAGTAAGTTATAATTATTTGAGTATGGACTCTGTGTGCTTTACATAGGTTGTTATTTTATGCTAAAAAAATATTAACTAGGTACATTTATCAGCAATATACTGTATAGTTGTGCATGTTGGGTATTTAATTTTCCCAGAAGAAACAGCTTTTTCTCATGCTCAAATGAATAGTACAGGCCATTGGTAACCATGATCAATATTTCCATTTTACTGAAGCACAAAACAGTTAAGCAACTTGCCAAAAATTCCTCAGAGAAGTCAGGATTCTGGTCGAAGCACCGTGTCTCAAAAGTTCCTACTCTGAGCCAAAAACATACACTGGAAAAAAGATAGCCTCTTCAACATGGTGTTGGCAAAACTGGTTAACCATATGCAGGAAAATGGAAATAAACCCCACTTTCTCACCCTGCACAAGAGTCAACTAAAGATGGTTCAAAGACCTAGAAGTTAGGCCAGAGACCTTGTAGCTACTTGAAGAGGGCATAGGGCCAACACTTCAGCACATAGGCACAGATAAACACTTTCTCAACAAGACCCCAAAGGCACAAGAAATTCAAAGGAAGATCAATACATGGGATTGCATTAAACTGAAGAACTTCTATGCAGCAAAGGAAACTATCAAGAACCTCAACAGAGAACCCACAGAGTGGGAGAAATTTTTTGCCAACTACTCTTCTGATAGAGGACAAATATCTAGAATATACGGAGAACTCAAGAAACTCATAGTTAAGAAAACAAATAACCCAATCAAAAAATGGGCAAAGAATATAAATATACACTTCACAAAAGAAGAAATACAAATGGCCAATAAATATATAAGGAAATGTTCAACATCATTAGCAATCAGAGAGTTGCAAATCAAAACTACCTTGAGATTTCACCTAACCCCAGTTAGAATGGCAATCATAAAAAACACAACAAAAAATGCTGGCGAGGGTGTGGAGAAGTGGGAATCCTAATACATTGTTGGTGGGATTACAAATTAGTGAAACCACCTTGGAAAACAGTATGGAGGATCTTTAGACAAATGGGAATGAACCTACGATATGATCCAGCAATACCACTTCTGGGTATCTATCCAAAGAATGGAAACCAAACTATCAGACCAATGCATGTGTATCTATGTTTATAGCTGCACAATTCACAATTGCCAAACTATGGAAACAGCCAAAATGTCCATCAACAGATGAATAGATTACAAAACTATGGGATATGTACACAATGGAATTTTACTTAGCCATAAAGAAGAACAAAATCATGTTATTTGCAGGGCAATGGATGGAACTGGAAAACATGTTAAGTGAGATTAGTCAGTCACAAAAAGTAAAAAATTGGATGTTCTCCCTTATATGTGGAAGCGAGGGAGAAAATGGGGCATAAGAGGGACTCTAGATGAAGAAGGAGAAACCTTAGGTGAGCAGAGAAGTTGACTTAACTGAAGGTGATGGGAGGGGAGTGACACCCTAATGAGAATGATGTACTTTCACAAACACATCAAAGTCAATCACTAAACTGAACTTGAGAAGGAGGAAGGAGGAGAGTGTGTGTGGGGGGGGGGGGGGGATTGGGGTAGGGTTAAATGAGGAATGTGTGCATGTATGCCTTTATCAGATTGTACCTAACAAAGATGTATGATTACAATGCATCAGTCAAAAAAAATAAAATTAAAAAAAAAAGCTCCTACTCAGACTACACTGGCTCAGAAGGCAGATACTAAGGTAAACAAACTGTCAAAAGAGTTTCTTTTCTCTAGAATGCCTGGAACTCTGTGTGTATGTGTGTGTGTGTGTGTGTGTGTGTGTGTGTATTGAATCTGAGAGTACAGATGTGTGCCATCACATCTGGTTATTTCCCTGGAACTTTTAATGTAGAAGTATTTGCTGGGATTCACCAAGAAGAGTTTCTACATGCAAAGGACTTTGACTTGGAAGGTTTTTTTTTTTTTTTTTTTTTTCCACAAAACTTCTGTGTTCTCTATGATGCCATTTGGATGGGACTCTGATATGGTTTCTACCTGCCTGCTCCAGGGATCTGCATTCCCATTTCCCTCTCAGCTAGAACAACTGATGACTTTTCTCAGGATTTTCACCAATGTTGGCTATTTTACATATTAGTAAGCCTTGGCTTATCATTTCAGGCAATAAGCCCATACATTTTGTAGGAGGAGGAAAGTAAATAAATTAACAATCTTAAAAAGTAAATTTGAATTGCAGTGCAGCATATGCCACGGTAAAATGGATTGGTCTTTGTTCTGGTTTGGATATAGAATGTCCCCTGGGAGATCTCATGTATTGGCAACACAAAATGTTCAGAGGTAAAATCATTGAATCAGGAGGGTTCTAATCTTATCAGTAGTAAACCCATTGATAGATTAATGTATTATTTGGGTGATAAGGTAGGCAGAGGATGTGACTGGAGGAGATAGGTCACAGGTGTGTGACTTTTGGGATTATATATGTCCCTTGTCCTTCCCCTTGCTCTCTTGCTGCTTCCTGTCCTCATATCTTACCTCCACAGACCTTACCCTGCAACCTGATATAGACTAAAACCTCTAGAACTTGAGGAAAGAAATCTTCCTGCCTCCAAGTTGTTGTCACTAGGTATTTTGGGTCACAATAGTGAGAATTCTGACTGAAACAATCTTAATGACTAATAATTTGACAATAAAAACAAAATCCAGAATCTTAATATAACCTTTGAATCAGAAAGTCCTCTTGGAACATAATAGCAAAGAAAGAGAGGGGAAAGATAGTTAATATAAATATTGCAATTCCATTACACAATTCAAAGTAACAAGTAAAGCTGGGTGTGATGGCATATGCCTGTAATCCCAGTATTTGGGAGGCTGAGACTGAAGGATCACAAGTTTGAGGTCAGCCTCAGAAACTTAGTGCAACCCTGTTTCAGAAACCAAAAAAAGAAGGTTGAGGGTATAGAAAACAGAAAATGGTATGCAATATTCATTATGTGTATAATTACAATCACGTCTGTTATTAATATTGGCTGGCAGAGCTTCTTAGAACAAATGATGTGTTTTTATATATATGTATGCTTTCCTATGTGCACTCAGAGATACAACTTTATCATTGCAGGACGATGGCTGAACTCACCTTCCCATCTGGGAGTTCTATATAGCCTTCAATATCAGTTGTGGATGTTTTGCCAAATCGACCTAGTGATCCCTGCAGCTTGAGCCCAGTGAACGTAAGAGCCATTTCCCAGAACCTGCAAAAGAAAAAGAAGAAAGAGCCAGATATGGTGGTGCATGCTTGTAAAGCCCAATACTTGGGAGGCAGAGACCGGAGGATCCGAGTTCACGGCCAGCCTCAGCTACTTAGTGAGGCACTCCACAACTTAGTGAAACCCTGTTTCAAAATAAAGAATTAAAAATAGGACTGGGGGTGTAGCTCGGAGGTAGAATGCTCCTGAGTTCAATCCCCAGTACAGAAGAAGAAGAAAGAGTTTGAGTCTACCTCACGTAAGGTTTTATTTATTTTTATTTTAATATGATGCAAGTACTTATATAGTTCATAGCCACCTATATTATTTCATTCATTCATCTGCCTGCTATGTAGTATCTGCTATTTGTCAGGCAAAGCTCTAGGCAATATAAATTCGGTAGTGAGCAAAATAGAGAAAAAAAGTAATTGTCTGTCTTTGTGGATCTTATATTTTGAGTTTTGCTGTTTGATGTAGTAGCCACCAGCCACAAGTGACTATTTGAATTTATAATTAAAGTAATTAGCATTAAGTAAAATTAAGATTCACTGTTTTAGTCAGGCTAGCCAATATTGAGTGTTTGATAATTGTGTATGGCTAGCGGCTCCCATATGGGACAGCACAAAACAATTCCAGTCTGACAGAAAGTTCCAGTTAATAGTATTGTTTTAGAGGATATAAAAAATTTTTTAAATAAAAAATCTAACTTACTAGCAGTGTGACTTTGAGTAATATTCTGGATTACACTGTGTCTTTATTTTCTCATGTTTAAAATGAGAATATTAGTGACATCTACCTCATAAAATTGTTCAAAAACTCTTGATGCCTAGCAATTAATAGCTGGGGGGGGGGTACTGGGGCATTTTACTTCTGAGCTACACTCCCAGCCCTATTTTATGTTTTATTTTGAAGCAGGGTCCCACTAGGAGCTGGGAATCTCATTTTATTGCTGAGACTGTCTTCAAACCTGCGATCTTCCTATCTCAGCTTCCCAAGTACTGGGATTACAGATGTGTGTCACCATGCCTGGCTCAAAAGACTATTAATAGCCTTTTAATAATAGAAACAAATGGAAAATCAGAATAACGAAGACTATATAGAAAAAAGAATATGACCTAACCAGCTAGATGTAAAACAGATAATGGAAGGTATCAACAAGCAATTAATACAAAGCTGAAAGCCCAGATGACCAAAATCTTTCTCCATAGCTATGCTAAGTCCCCTAATCATATGCTTCCATGTATTCTATTTCTTTCATGGCACTTCATACATGAAACTAATGATTTAATGTCTGTCTTTTCCCAAAGATAAAGTGCATAGAAAATGGTTTACTAAATGATAGAAAAACATATTAATCGAGCCGGGCGTGGTGGCGCACGCTTGTAATCCCAGCATTTGGGAGGCTGAGACAGGAGGATCCGGGTTCGTGGCCAGCCTCAGCTACCTAGTGAGGCACTCTGCAACTTAGTGAGACTCGGTTTCAAAACAAAGAATTAAAAAAAATAGGGCTGGGGATGTAGCTCGGAGGTAGAATGCCCCTGAGTTCAATCCCCAGTACCGCAAAAAAAAAAAAAAAAGAAAAACATATTAAAAATTTTAGTCTATAGCTAGCAGAGTTTCTTAAAAATTCCACTCCTCCAAAATTACATTTTAAAATCTGCTTCATTATTCTGCATGTCTAATGAATCAATAATAAAAAGACAAGTTTTAAATTGGGACAAGAGGAATTTTGAATAGATTAAAAACATCTTTCTCAGGTGGGAGGGCACCAAGTGCTATGTACATGTATGTCATTGTCAGCATGATTTAAATTATGATGTGAGACCATAATGCACCAATAAAAGCACAATACAAAATCTTTCTCTTAAAGAGATACTGGAAATCAAATTATGTGCAGCTCTGGCTGGTGATAGAATGTTGTTAGGAAATGCATGGGACTGGGTAGAACAAAAATAGAGAAGGACAAAATTATTCCATCCTGGAAATAGACAGGAGTATGACATAGTGGAAAAAGAATGGAAGCTGAGCATGGCAGTGCACACCCACAATCCCAGTACTTTGGATGATGAGACAGGAGGATTGAAGGTTCAAGACCAGCCTCAGCAATTTAGGGAGACTCTCAGCAACCTAGTAAGATCCTGTTTTAAAACAAAACAAAACAAAAAGCCGGGCATGGTGGCACATACTTGTAATCCCAGTACTTGGGAAGCTAAGACAGGAGGATTGAAGGTTCAAAGCCAGCCTCAACAACTTAGCAAGGCTCTCAGAAACCTAGGGAGACCCTGTTCCTAAATAAGAAATGAAATTGGGCTGAGGGTGTAGCTTGGAGGTAGAATGCCTCTGGGTTTAATCTGCAGTACCATAAAAATAAATCTATCTAAAAAAGGGATGAGGGTGTAACGTGGACGTAGAATGTCTCTGGGTTCAATCCCAGTACCCCCCTCTCCCACAATAGAATTTGGAGCCAGAGACCTGAGACAAGGGTAGACTCTGCTAGCTGGGCATGGTGGTGCAGGCTTGTAATTCTAGTACTTGAGAGGCTGACACAGGAGGATCACAGGTTCATGGCCAGCCTCAGCTACTTAGTGAGACCCTGTTTCAAAAATAAAGAAATAAAAATAGGGCTGAGGGTATAGCTCAGGGGTAGAACAATCCCTGAGTTCAATCCCCAGTATGGAAAAAAAAAAAAAGTAGGCTCTGCTACCATTTACTATTGGGGGTCCCTTGTTAGGAATGAGACTGTGATAATTCTTGTCTTACAGATGAAGAGTGAGTTGCTACAAACAAGAAATGTAATAGTGATGTGAAAGCTAAGTACAAATTTGAAAACACCATACCCATGTTACTTACTTAAAACACTATACAAACTCTTAGGAAGCGAAGTCTATGAGAAGGTAACAGGCTAAGCCGGGCGTGGTGGCGCACACTTATAATCCTAGCATTTGGGAGGCTGAGACCGGAGGATCTGGGTTCGAGGCCAACCTCAGCTACCTAGTGAGGCACTCTGCAACTTAGTGAGACTCGGTTTCAAAATAAAGAATAAAAAATAGGGCTGGGGGTATAACTCAGAGGTAGAATGCCCCTGA
>PVLC010021303.1:0-28143 GCA_004027655.1 Graphiurus murinus
ACGTCTGCTCCCTTCAACAAAGTGCTGTGCAGTGTTCCTCAGGGTGCTGGGACTGTGCTTAGTCGTCCTCTTAGCTTTTTGTTTAGTTATAAAAGCCAGCAGCGAGCTCCAGGCTCAGCAAGAGAACAGCCGGCACTGGCACGTTCTCCCTCTGAGGCTCCTGGGAGGGGCCAGCACACCTGGCTCCAGCAGGACGGTGGCCCGTGTCCAGCCCAGGTGAGCCGCCAGGAGGGAGCGTATCCCAGGAATCTCTTCCCTGGCCATGCTTCAGCCTGGCTGATTCACAAGTCCTGGGAAGCTCAGGCCTGCCTGGGGCAGTGACCGCCATCTTTCTGGCCCCCTGTGGTCTGCTATCCGCGGGCTGACCTGCACAGGCAGCATCCCGACATGGAGGATTTTCTAAATCTCAAGAAAGCAAGCAATCCCTGTGGGATGCCTCACCTGGGACACGGGCGGATGCTTTTATTCTCAGCACCTTGGTCAGGGAACAGGGTAAAGGATAAACAACTCCCCACTGAGGGCAAGTCAACTTAAATACAGCAGCACTTCTGATGAACTTGTTCACTCTGAAGTGACTGTATCCAACAGACCTGGGGTGCTCAAGTGGGTGGACTGGACAGAGAATCTGTGGGACATCCTGAGCCACCGGGCCAAAGGAGCAGAGGTCGCGGGTTCACCTACAGCTCTAACCTCTGAAGTCTCCTCGTTAGCAGAGTCCACACCTTCTCCTCCCAGGAACCTGCCCTGGGCCTGGGGCTCGCTCTGGAGGGATGGGCTGGGGTACAGGGGAAGGAAGGTCTGAGATGGCTTTCTCCCCAGAGCATGTCCCCAAGACTGAAAGAACGTGAAAACCAGAAACGAAGAAACCTTGTGTGGAATTCCAGCAACTGTTAAGACAGAAATAGTAACATCAGTGGCGGAAGATGGGCGAGGAGGAACAAGAGGAGCTAACTGTCATTTGGGCAGAAGCAAGAGAGAGAGAGAGAGAGAGAGAGAGAGAGAGAGAGAGAGAGAGAGAGAGAGAGAGAGAAGCAAAGACAAAAGCATGACCAATGACCACAGAGAAGAAAGTAAGGAAAGCAATGTGGAGAGAACGGTGCACACGGGGCCCAAGCTTTCTCTCCTGTCCAATGCCCCTTTGTCCCACACGATGGAAATCTGAGTATAATTACAGCTTATCAAAGGCAAGCCATCAAGACACCACCTCCTCACCCAATTTGGCCAGACAGGGTAGTGTGAAATTTCCACCCAATGATTCCTTTTTTTTCAAAATCCTGGAAATGTAGACGTGAGTTAGCTTGGTTTTACTTATTTGTGCTTTATGAAAATCTTTGCCCTTTGATTTTTCAGCCTGGCACCATAAAACCACATGAGAGTGTCTGTGAGTTTTCACTTTTAATTTGTTTTTAGCCCTATGAAGTTAGGATTTGATGAAATAAGTCATATTCTGAAATGTTTCCTCACATAGGCTGCAGCTGAATATTCAGTAGATAAAAGGTCACCCAAACCCTCAGGGCATACGGTCATCAGTGGTGGAACCCTGCCGCGGTATCCAGCACGGTAACCTAGGAAGCTCGGTGGTGGCAATTTTCATCTTCTCTAGACTAACTCTGACAGAAAAGAATGGTATTTCTTAAATTTTCTTCTTTAACTTCAAGATCCTAATGGAAATTCATCATTATAAGCCTGTGTCCTGTATGTGTGGAATCATGTACTGCTGAATTCAAACCCTTACAAATGTTACCCTTGACCTCCGACCTCTGCCCCCTCTTCACGACATCCCCATGCTCGGATATAACCAGGTTTCTTCAGCGACAGGGCTCCTTAGAAACCTGCTCTGTCGCCAGCCATCGCAGCCCGCACTGCATTCCTGCTCCTTTACTGGGCAACCTTGTTAGGTGTGAAGTTGTTCATCATTTTATTTCTGATCTTGATTTCAAGTCACAATTAAAGTGACTCTTCCAACTGCCCGCGTTTTTAGACGTCATGTGAGCGGGTTTCTTAGGTTGGAAAGTCCTGACTGTCTAGTGCCCTCCTCTTTTGTCACCTCTGTGCTTTGTCTCCTACTGGTAAGTGAGATGTAGTCTTCCCAGATCACCAAATGCGCTCTGAGCATTCACAGTGGGAGAGGAAGGTAAAACACACCGTCTCCTTGAGCAAGGAGGTTAAACGCAGGATGGCAGATGCACTCCATTCCACAGCTGCTTGGAAGCGGGAGGGCATTGTGGGTTTGATGTTTTAGCAGGCTTAGCTCCTCTCCTGGACTGGCCAGCAAGCAGACTTTCTTCTAACTTCATATGTGGGCCAATACAATTTTCCTTCTCTTCCAAAACAAACAAATGCAAACAGGTAGACGGCAACCATCCCAACAGTGCTGATACACTAGCAGGCGTTTCCCACGTGCCAGGTCCCACCGGAGAGCTGAAGTCCATACTTGGAGAGCTTGCATACGAAAGGCAGGTAGGATCCTACAGCTCCTAAAGGCCGCCCAAAAAGTAATGCAAGGAGCGCCCTCTAAAGGAAGGAAAGTAATTGCAGGCTGAATTTAGAAGAATCTAAACCAGCTTAGTGCCCAGGAGCCTTACAGAGCCTCTTAGAGGTCCAACTCCCTCATCTCCTGGGACAGAGACAAGAGTTCTTTAAAGAACCCCAGATATGAACCTGGTAGAATATGACCCACGGCAATGCACAAAGAACTCCATTTCTGCAACCCAAGGGTGAGCAAAATACCGTTCAGCCAACTCTAAAATGAGTCGGCCTGCTCCAACCGCAGACTCCCGGGGAAGGGTCTCGGTGGTCCTTCCTGGCCAGGAGGACCCCCTGGCTGGCCTGTCAAGTCCACACAGCTGCACCCATGACACAGCTGAACACCCATGGCCGTGTCTGCTTCATCTCTGATGAAGGTAACGGTGTGAGACCACAAATTCTACTAGAAATGACTCCCCAGTCTCAGGCGTTTGCAGAAATAAGAAGAAAAATGGACACTGTCTGGCCTAGGAATGTACCTGCTTCTCCAAGACGGAAAAGGGCGTAGCTCCAGCTAAGGGCATATCGAACACATAAGCGTGTAATGCCAGCTGCTGTCTGGAAACAGCGCTGATGTTCAAGAGGTGACCAGGAAGCTAGGCAAAGCCATCAGAAAGATGGGGGGACTGATATGCAGAAGCTAGGGAGAAAGAGGGTCATAGAAGGGGCTCTAGACAAAGAAGGAAAATCGTAGAGGGGCAGAGAAGGTGATCAAACTGAAGGTGATGGGAGGGGGAGAGGGAATACCCGAATGCACAGGATGGACATTCGCAAACAAATCAATCGCTAAGCCGAACAGGAGAGGGGAGGGGAGAGGGAATGGGGCGGGAAATGAGTGCTGTGTGCATGTAAGCCTCTACCAAAGATGTATAACTACAATGCACCAAAAAAAAAAAAAAAAAAAAAGGATGGAGGGAAAAGCATAAAGGCCTATGGTACCATTGCTAAAGAGTGACTTTGGTAGAAGAAACAGATGCTTACTAAGCAGGGTAGATTGTGAGGTGATGGGGTGATGGTGCCCATGGCATGAGCTAGCAGGACTGCACCCACAAACAAAGCACCTTCACCTTGGGGAGAGCAGACACATTCAGAGCCATGGGAGCTCAGGAGTGGCAAACTTCAAGCCTGGAGAGAGGCCTGGTTTGCCTCTTTCTAAGTGAGGCTACGGAAGGATTTTTTCTCATTTGCCTAGGCAGCCCACCTGGCTTACCTCAGCTCGGTTCCCAGACACACTACACCAGAGTGAGCACCGGAGAGAGAAGCCTGTGCCCGGTCACACGTGCGCCCCACAGTAAGTATGAGCTGAGAGTTCGGGTACTTAACACTTTGATGGGCCAGTGGCCTGGGAACCCTCAAAGCAAAGTGGATTGGAGAAGGAGCATGTAGAGAACACATTAAGTGTCTAATCTTTATCTTCACTACATGCTAAGGAGATCTGCTTACATTATCCCCACTTCACAGATAAGGAAATTGAAGATTACAGAAGTCAGGCAACTTGCCTAAGGTCACACATCCTGCAGGACGTAGCGCCCGCAGTGCCTTGTTGGTCAGTCGTGTAGAGGAGGCCATTCTTTAAATAGGGGCTGCAGGAACCCAGGGAGCTTTGCAGAAACCAAAAGGTGATTTGGAAAGAGATTAGTGCCACAGAAAAAAATCTAGAACAAGCCGGGCGTGGTGGCACATGCTTGTAATCCCAGCATTTGGGAGGCTGAGACCAGAGGATCCGGGTTCACAGTCAGCCTCAGCTACCTAGTGAGGCACTCCACAACTTAGTGAGACTCGGTTTCAAAATAAAGAATAAAAAATAGGGCTGGGGGTATAGCTCGGAGGTAGAATGCCCCTGAGTTCAATCCCCAGTACCGCAAAAAAAAAAAAAAAATCTAGAACATCTAGTATTTCCCAGTGATCAACCAGTCAAGTTTCAATCCTATCTGGGTGGGTACTTTGCAACCCAACTATGTCTTGATTTTTCTGGCTGGGGTTGGGGTGAGAAGGAGCATGCCAAATAGTTTATGGCTCTAAGTGTTTCTCCGATGCAAAAGAAACAGCACTTTATATGCAACTGTGATGCTAAGCATGGTGTTCTTGGGGAGCCCGGTAAATGGGGCACCGCCTGTGTGGGGAAGCTGCAGTCCTGTGCAAGACTCCCCGGGTGGTTGGCACCAGGAAAGCCCAGGAAATCCTCTGGGGAGCCACAGGCCAAGGGTGAGAGGTTTAAAGCAAATCCTTTTGAGAGGGGGAGGGGCAGGAGGCAAGAAAACCTACTGAGTTTTAAACTGCTCCAATTATCCACCAGCAGCCCCTCACCCACGCCCAGGATGGCAGGGGGAGGGCAGCCCACTCTTTGCCCTTTCAGAAAAGCTGTGGCCACTGCAGGTAGGGGCTGCTGTAGCTCTGGGTGACGGGTGTCCTGTTTCCCCACCACTGCTTTGAATGCAGTTTAAGAGGGGGTGTGTTTATCTGCAGGAGTGACTGTCTGTCCAGAAGTCTACCTGCTCTTGTGTATACAGATGCAGACATACATAGGTGTAAATACAGCTTATACTCTCCCAGGGTCCTGGCTGGGGCTTCCAAGATGGAGCGTGTGAACACTCTCTTCCTCTTCCAGCTACAGTTTCTAATCTACCAGTCATTTGTGAGACACAAGGCAGGGACCTGGAGCTGTCCCAGAAGAATTTTAGGTATGAGCAATGAACTCGCTAACTCCTTCCCCCCTTGCACTGCAAACTGCGAGAAGAAAAGAAAAGAAAGGGAAATGAAAGGAGAGGAGAGAGAGAGAGGAAAGAAGGGCGCCACAGGGCAGCCTCACCTGACCCAGGAGCAGAACCAACCTCTGCTCCTTTGCCCCTTCTTACTTTCCACCAGGTTCCCCCTGGGACCCTCGCTGGCTGCCCACTTGAAAGATCCTGTCCACACAGGCGTCCTCTCTTACCTTCGTGTTTTCTCAAGCACTTGTTCAAAAACACATTCAAGCGGAATGTTTTCGTTTCTGCAGATTGCATTAATTATGGCTTCGCAAGCATGGAGGCCCATGAGGTCTATCGAGCTGGGCGCTGCAGCCACCCAGCCGCAGTCGCGGTGGACGGGCTCAGCCCCTTCGCCCCTTGGCTCTGCCCGGCGCCTCGCCCGCCAGCCTGCAGCTGAGAGGGACAAACGCCCGAGGGGCAGCATGCCGCCTGCCCGCACAGCATCCTGCCACCCAGAAGCGGCCGCGGGACCCGGCGAGCGCCCCAATTTCTGCAGCGAGGAGGACGGAAGGTGTCCGCTGCCCCTCCTCTATTAGCACCTAGACAAGTGAAAAGCAGCTTTATTTCAATGCCATCTGCTTCTTCCTGGGGTCATTTAAGAGGGTCTTGGAGAGGTTCAGGCCCTCCAGTAGGGCCCATATCTAGCGGCCCCCACAACAGCACGCGGCCACTGGTTCTGCTCTGCACAGCTCACAAGCCAAACCGGATTGCCCAACCTCCAGGCCGCCTGCCTGCAGGGCGAGGTGGCACCCCGTCCTCAGCGGGTCCTCCTGGGACAGTTCGCGGAGCGCCCGCGAGGTCCGCGTCCACCTGAGAGCCGGTAAACGCGGGACACCCCCTCGCCCCACACCCCACCCATCCGGAGCCAGTAGGACCCGTGGCACCCCGGCTCCGGCGCACCGCGGACCCACCCGGCCCCACCTGCTCCAGCGCGGTTCACAGGCGCCGGCACCGAGGGCCACCTGCTCCAGGGACTCGGCCGGGAGGGAGGGAGCGAGCGAGGGGACCGGCCGGCTGCACCGACAGCTCGGGTGCCCCGGGGCTTACCGTGAGCGCCGAGAACTTCTGCGCGGGCGCGGGCGGCAGCAGCCCCGCGAGCAGCGGCAGCCAGCAGAGCTGCGGCAGCAGCATGGTGGCCGGGCACCGGACAGGCGACTCGGAGAGCGGCCGCGCCCTGCGCCCTGCGCCCGGGCACAGCAGCGGGGCGAGCGGGGGTGCGAGCGCGGTGGGTCGGTGCCGGAGCTCAGCCGCGGTCCTCTCTCTCCCTCGCCGGCTCAGGGCGACCTCACTAGCTCTGCTGCAGGCACCGAGCCGTCCTCCGAGTCCTCGGCGGCTTCCCTAGCTCCTGTCAAATACCCTCGGAACTTCCCGGATCCTCCCTCCCGGCCTCCCGCCCTCCTCCCGCCCTCTCCCCTCCCCGCCCCCAGCCCCACCTCCCGGCGTGGCCGCTGCGCCAGGCTCCGCTCCCAGGAGCTCCGATGGAGGGGTGCTGGGCGGGGGTCTGCAAATCCCAGATGGACAGGGGTCACAGGGCTGGCCTAGTGCCCGCGGGGCTCTCGCCTGCCTCCTTTGGGAGCTCACACTGATGCACACGGGCGCACACACCCATTCACAATACGCGTGCACAGCACACTAGACCTACACGCGCTTGCACCCCAGGAGCGCTCCCTGGCACAACTAGTGTAAGTGGTGGGGCCCTTCCACTGGGAGGCACAGTTTGGAGGCCAGGCTTGCCCGGCTGCCCTGTTCATCCAGCACGGTTAAGGCTACAGTGAAGTTTGGCGGGGCCCCAAAACCACAAGCTCTCCTGGACCTCCTGACTCCAGCAACACCTCACGCAGGCCAGAATCTGGCCGTCAGAGGCCTGAGCAACTGGCTCTTCCTCGGGTAGCTGGGTAGCTGAGAACACCACATGGTCCAGGAACAGAGGCCAAGGGCACGACTTCCTGCAGGTTAATCCCCTGGATCTGGGAGGGGTCCGACTTGGACTGGGAGCCGGGATTGCAAGCCAGCATGGAGGAAGGTGGCATTGTCAGGCCCCCTGGGTGGACACAGGCTGCCTTTAAACAGCTCCTTGGAGCCAGGTGTTTATGTGGGGTGCACAGAGATCGTGGGGGCTGTTAATCTGCCCATGGAGACTGCAGTGGAAACCAAGAGAATTTTGCACACCCAAGCTCTGGATGGCAGCCACTGCAGACGGCATTGCTGAAATAGTTTAGCCTTGGCTTGTAACTTTACAGGAAAAGGTCCCAACTCTGTCTCACACAGAAAGCCAGCAACGTGAAGACTTGCTTGCGAGAACAATGAATCCGTTGACTTGTCAGGCTCTGGGGGAAAGAACGGAACCCGCATCTGAGCGCCATCCCAGGGCCGGTTGGCGGGGTGGCGAGGGGTGTGGGCTGGAAGGGCAGGGCCGCAGTCCTGAGGCCGGCTGCCCAGGGGCAGGCAGAGAAGCCCGCTCCTTCCTGGGGAGTGGTGGCCCTGGGCCACAGAGCCCCGGGGGAGAAATGACTCTCTCCAGGAGGGGTGCGCTGAGTTCTCCTCCAAATTCCAAAGCCCAGAGACTCCATTAAGCACTCCAACACATTCCTGCTGGTTTGAGGACATAGAAGGAAATTATAATAAAACTCTCCCGGGGACTGCTCGTGGGTCCAGAGAAACAGGTGAACTCGCAGCTGGGAATGATTAAGGGAGTAAGGATCTATTAGGAAACCTCAGTAAAAATTAAAGCAAAAATAAAAGAACTAAATCCTGCGCACCACTACTACTTCTAGATTTTTATCTGGAGAAGAGAAAAATTGTCATTCAAAGCTGACGTGCCTCCTTTTAAAAGTATGTGCTACTAAAGATTTTCTTGTACGTTCTACTTTGGAGTACCGCACGCCCTTCGCCGACATCCTGGACGTGTGCAGTGTTCAGCAGGACTCAGGGGCGGCGGCACACTCACCCGCTCACCCTTGTCGGCTGCAGGAGCAGCAGCCAAGGAGTAGACCCCCGCCTTCCCACCTCACAGACCAGGAACAACGGAAGCAAGCAGGTTGAAGGCCACTGCCAGGTCTAAGTCACCGTCGGAACCAAACCCAAATGAGCCGGGCGTGGTGGAGCACGCTTGTAATCCCAGCATTCGGGAGGCTGAGACCGCAGGATCCAGGTTCGAGGCCAGCCTCAGCTATCTAGTGAGGCACTCCGCAACTTAGTGAGAGCCGGTTTCAAAATAAAGAATAAAAAATAGGGCTGGGGGGTGTAGCTCAGAGGTAGAATGCCCCTGAGTTCAATCCCCAGTACTGAAAAAAAAAACCAAAAAACCCAAGTGTCAAAACGCGCTATCCTGGCAGGCCCGTGCCCTTCCTCTGCAAATACCGATGGCAGAAGAAAATTCCTTGGCCCTGGGCGCCTGTGCCCCAGGCTCACAAGTCTGTCTCTCCTGTGTCCACTCCGGAATCCTCGGGGAATTCCAGGGAGAGCAGCGGAAGGATTTTGTCTTGCTGACAGAGGAGGCAAGACTGCAATCTTCCAAGACCCTTTCAACTCCGGAAGAGCGTGTGTGGGCTGAAGGCCCAATTTCATTTTCTCAGAGACCCTAGAAGTAGAGTTTGGAGAGGTAATCAGTTTCCATTTTCATGGAGGAAAAAAAAAATAGGTTTATTAAAAACACTAGCAAACCGTCATGACTATAAGAGGTAATCTCCTAGGAAGTCGTTGCTGGCAGGAGAGCCAGGTAAGAGACGTCTCAGGAAGAACTCTTCGGTCACGCTGGTCCTCAGCCACGTGTGTCCTCCGGCCTTCTACACAGACACCTGGGGACAGAAAGGAGGCCTTTCTCTAGAAAACGTGGTCTTAAGTCTAGAATTAACCCAAGGCTCATCCTAAACCATGGCTTATGGGACCAGAATTTGAATTTCTGTCCCTTGAAGAAAGTTACAAGAACAAACAGCGAGATAAGCTAATTACCAAGAACTCTGCTTCTTCTACCATTTCTCAGCTAAATTTCTCTTCTCAGTCATTAGTAGCAACTTACCTCCAAAATTAACTTTGCTGTGCTAAAACCGCAAAGGCGTTTTACTCTTGTAGATGTGATATGACATTATTTCTGGCTTGCGTGTGTTTAGCCAGAAGACTTCACACATTGTCCCCCTCAGCTATGCAGAATGCAAGTTTAGTCCCAAGTCCCTTTGGTCGTGGCTTCCAAGAGCTACCTCCTCATGGCTGTGTGTCCAGGGAGGCAGGATCGGGGTGAGGGCAGTCTGACCATCCCAATCCCACGCTTGTCACCCATCCCTTGTCACTGTTTCTTCACCTGGGGTTTTCTTGTTTTCTCTGCACTTCTACTTAATCCTGGGGAGGGAAGCATCTCAGTTCACTGGGGCTCCCTTAGGTAAATTCTGTGTGATTATCCTTTTAGACTGCTCCCCCCAGTCTCCTTCCTTCTTCCCTCCCTCCCTCCCTCCCTCTCCTTCTCTCTCTTTCTTCCTTTCTTTCTTCTGTGTGCTTTCTTTGTGTGCGTGTGCAATTGATTATTGGCTTCAGGGGCATTCTACCTCTGAGATATATCCTCAGCCTTTTTTTTATTTTTTATTTTGAAACAGAGTCTTACTAAGTTGCTAAGGCTGGCCTCGAACCTGCCATCCTCCTGTCTCAGCCTCCCAAAGACTGGGATTACAGGCATGCGCCACCATTCCCTGCTTTACCGGTCCCTTCTCATAGCCTGTTCCTTCCTTTAACTTGCCCCCTTCAGTCCATGGGTAAACCCACACCCACCGCAGGTTTTCAGAGCAAGGTCCACCACTCCAGATTCCTGAGGGTCAGAGAAAGGAGTGGACCCTGACAGCGCCCACCGTGATAGGGTGGAGTTAGGACAGGCGTGCTGAGGCCAGCGAAGTCCGAGCCCTTCTCCCAGGTCTTTAAGGAAGAGAGAACTCAGATGTGTCTTTGGCTCCATTCAATCACATAAACAAGCTGCCCCTCCCCGCTGAAGGCACCTGGTGACAGAGTTCACAACAGCACTTTTCAAATACTTTGTGGAAATTTTTAATAAACAATTGGAATAATGTGCTGGGTGTTTTAGCCACATTAGTCTAGTTCACTCTCGCAGGGACTCTGAAAAGTGCTAGTTTACAGATGATAATATAACCCAGGTCAGAGGACCTGCCCAGAGCTGCACCAGGAGAAGGGCAGCCGCAGACTCTAAGGGGAATTGCGCCTCAGGGGCGGGGCTTCTCTGCAGCATCCTACATGGAGACCCTCTGGGAGTCTGTGGACTGCGGGGGCCGCCATCTGCTCCCCGCCTGGAGATAATCAGCACCTAAGCTTGCTGAAATCCAAACCTATTGGAGGTATGATGAAAACTAAGGACACTTCATCCAGAAAATGTGTGCACACATGCACACTCATGCACACACATGCACACACACCAACACACATGCACACTTGCATGCATACATGCATACATGTGCACTCACATGCATGCACACAAACACACATGCACATGTGCACGCACACAAGCATGCACATGCATGCAGACACATGCATACTTGCATGCATGTGCACGAACACATGCACACATGTGCGCACACGCTCACACATGCACACACACATGAACGCATGCACATAGGCATGTGACCTGACTCACCCACTCCCTTGCATATCATTGAGGATCCAGCACCGGGCAGCTGATTTTGACTAATGCTTCAATGCTGGCAAAGGGTTTCTCAAATTAAGGTTTACCGCGTGCACAGCAAACCCTGTTTCACAAAATCAGACACACAACTGCTACGCTCACAGGGAGAATGGTCCCTCTAAAAAGCTTGGGAGATGTTGGGACCTTCTGCAGGGAGAGTTCTGCTGTGGGTAACTCATTCTACCTAAATAACCAATCGTGTGGATGAGCTGAAACACAGAGCCACCGTGTCATGTGTAGCCCATCGAGACTGTTTATCATGATATCCAGAGCCACCTTTGCCTTTCCATTAGTGGAATCAACTCTTTTAGTATATGACATCCATAGAATACATCTGCTGCAGAACAAATAAAAAAGATGCACCAAAAGAAAGTGTAAGGGAGACGCAAGCCGTGTTCACGAGGGAATTCACAGTGCCCAAAGCATTCTAAACTCAAATGACCTCTTGCTTTGATTCCTCCCTCCTCCCTCCTCCTTAACCCAGTCTAGGATCTCTTCTTAGGCCTTTCTTCATATAAGGGGAAAAAAACGTTTTAAAATGGGAACAGAAATATAGCTTGCCAGGAATACTCTGGGATCGCAGGGACCACACAGATACAATCTACACCCACAGAAAGCAGTGTAAGAAGATACTCCAATAAAGGGAGCTTTCAATTACCTTCAGCGCCACCCCCACCCCAGCTCTTCCCTGCCCCTCTCGGGCAGGATGGAATTCCATCAACCTCCACCCGCCCGCCCTGCCCCCTCCAGCGCTGTACTTGCACCACAGCATACCCTGCGAACAGGGAGTCTGTAGGCCTTGCAGACGGACGCCTGGGCCATGTGGCCGTGACTCAAGGGATGCGAAAGTGTTTGCTTGTGGGCCTCACCCCGCATGCTGGACTGTCCCTCTGTCCCTCTGTTGTGAGGACGCCCAACATCAGCTGGCTTGCCTGGTCTTCTTGATCTTGGCTGGTTTTGCCTCCATCCTAGGCAAAGTTTTTTTTTTCTTTATATTGGGAATTGAACTCAGGGGCATTCTACTTCTGAGCTAGACCCCCAGTCATTTGTTTTTAATTTTTGCTTTGAAACAGGTTGCTGAGAGTCTATGTTGCTGAGACTGTTCTTAAACCTGTGATCCTCTTGTCTCAGCCTCCCAAGTTCTGCTTGGGAGGTATGCGCCACCATGCCCTGCTTTGGGCAAATTCTTTAAAGCCTTTTTTCCCTAGAAAGCAGTACCTCAAGTGGAGAATCAGTGATTTTCAGACCCTTTTATTCCTGGTTCTGTAACCCCAAGGAGAACCAGCTTTATTCTTTATCCATTCTCCCTCGGGATTCCTAATGCACACGGGCATCAGCTAAGGAAACTTGCCGGCGGCGGCTCCAGGAGGGATGAGCGCGTAGGTTTGCCTTCCCAGGCATACAAAGGGTGTTTACGTGCGACGAGTGTCTAAGAGGCTGGCACGTGCAGAACAGTGTACAGCTGAGCGTGCCCGCATGCCCGTGCTCAGAGGCCCTGCAGGTGTGCCGGCATGTAGGATCCGACGCGCTGCAGATGCTGCAGAGGTGCCGGTGGACGGTGCACAGCACCTGTCCTCCACCTGTGGCCCCCTCTCTCTCTCCTTTGTTCAGGCACTGGAACCGTCTCCTCTGTAGCCCAAGTTCGTTCTTTTACATGGTCGAGTACCTTGAGGACTTTCTTAGACAATAGCACCAGTGTTGAGCAGTGTATCATTGTAACATACGACTGTTACTTCACTCCCTGGGACTTACATACAAATACCTATTTTTAAAAACTCAAATGGGATTTCTATGGAAGTACGTCTTGGCTTTCTAGAAGCAAATGGAATTATGATTATTCAGGTCCTCACTGATATCTGGAAGGAGTCAGTCTAGTTCAGGGGCAGCAAGGAATTCGTGCTTTGACTGACCACACAGTGAATGTCCTGGAGTCTCCAGTGTCAGCCTGGCGTTAACCAGGGTAAGGACTCCAGGCAGCCCACGGCCTCTGGAACACTGTCAGGATGACGGCGTGCTGGAAATCACTTGGTCAAAAAAGAACACCCCTGAGCCTTGTTTATTACTTACTGTTGATAATTAGGCTCCTCATTGCCAATTTTAGTCCTTTATTTTTAAATTCACTCTAAGAATTTTCAGGTTATTTTGTGACTCTTTTTTTGCACTTTTAACTTATTTTTCACCTGGAGGATGTTGGAGTTTATATAATACTATAGATAAAAAGTATACCATTATTTTATCCACCATTATGAATAGAAAAAAATACCTGCAATTAACTTAGGACACAATACTTTCTCACAAGTAGATTTTAGCACCATCCCATCCCAGAGATGCTAAAATGCATAGCAGAAAGGAACGTGTTTTAATTTTCAAATAGAATACTCAGCCCTCGGCTGTTGAGACAATGACAATAGCTAGTGATGGATTTGTTTTACATCTCACTTTGTCATTTTTGTCCAAAATTAGAAAAATACACACCCCTTAGCCCTTCAAAATAAAAACAAAAACTTGAAAGATACAAAAGAACAATGAAAACAACACCAGATTCCTCCCCACAATGACCACAGACCAACCAGCAAGCAAAATACTGCTTCCTGTGAAAGTCACCCCAGGCAGGCAGGGGGGCTTCGGTGTGTGTATTTGTGGTACTGGGGATTGAATCCAGAGGTGTTGTACCTCTAAGCTACACCTCCCCAGCTCTATTTTATTTTGTATTTGGAAACAGGGTCTCACTAAGTTGTGGAGGGCCTCGCTAAGTTGCTAAGGCTGATCATAGACCTGCGATCCTCTTAGCTCAGCCTCCCAAGTACTGAATTACAGGTGTGAATCTAGGAGGCTTTCCTTAAAGATGGAAATGAGCAAAAAAATATGAGACAGAGAGAGACAAGAGGGGAGGGAAGAGGAGGGGAGATAAGGGGAGAGGAGGGGAGAAGGGAAGGGAAGGGAAGGGAAGGGAAGTGAAGAGAAGAGAAGAGAAGAGAAGAGAAGAGAAGAGAAGAGAAGAGAAGAGACGAGTGTGTGTGTGTGTGTGTGTGTGTGTGTGTGTGTGTGTGTGAAGATTCCAGAAGCTGGAATGCAGATGGATGGATGGACGCTGGGGAGATGACTGAAACACCAGCAGGAGGCTGATTGTCTCCAGGGACCCCTGCAGGCCCAGAAGTCACCATCAGGACTTCAGCCAAGGACGGATGTGCACGCTGAGGGCCTCAATCAGAGCTGCCCAGATGGCCCTCAGCCAGGGGTCAGGGTGGGGCAGGGCAGGGCAATGGCTCAGGGCTACGGAGGAACATGGAGACTCTCAGTCTTCCTCCCCCTGAGCTCCCAGGAGAATGCAGGTGCTCCTTCCTCCAGGAGGTCTCCAAGTCTCATCCAGGAGTGGCGACCAGCAGAAAAGGAGTGGGAAGACTCTAGTGGAGTTCCCCACAGAGGGACCCACTTGAAGGGCTTCTCACACGCTCCATTGGAACTGCCCCATCTCATGCTTTCTGGGAGCAGATGCCAGCACCGTCAGACCTTTGAGGACATGTCCCAGGGAGCAAGCTTCAGGCAGAGCCCAGGTGTGGGCGGCGGGCTCAGCTGACCCTCAGGCACCAACTCCCGCCTGCAGAGGAGGGCAGGAGGGGCCAGCTCAGGAGGCGTCCAAGAGAGTGGGTGGCAGGAAAGTCAGGGGTGGGGCTAGGCCTCCGAGGACTCCTCAGACGCTGCACTCCTTTGCCCCAGGACAATGATACTCTCAGGGCTTTAGAAAGACTGGAACAAAAATGTCCCCTGCCCCCCACTCTGGACTGGTGTTTCTGAACGGCAGCCGTCCCTAACACCCCTCCTCCAGATCAAGCATACTTACGGAAGAAGAAACCTCACCTGGGAGGAAGCAGCCAGCAAGGCAGGCCCCTCTGGCCTTGCATGGAGACCTCCCCGGCCGCAACACGCACACAGCAGCACGCGATGGGCGGGGAGACCTTCTGCACTGCGAAAGGGGCTCCCTCCCTCTTTCTCCAGTCTGATGAGAACCCCTGGTCTCTCTGTTGGCTTTTCACCTCAGCCTCCTCCGTGCCCAAAGCTGTGTGGACAGCTCATCCGAGAACCGGCCACCGCCTGCGGCTCACAGTCCTCGTCTTTCCTAGCTCGGCCCCTTCCTGGATCCAGAACTCACTCGTGTTTTGGGGCTGCTTTGGCGGCACCCTACTTCCAAGCAACAAACTGTGTTAATTATCCATTGCTGCACACAAATCACCCCAGACTCTGACGTGGAATTTCCGAGGCTCAGCAGGGTCACCTGGCTCACGGTGCAAGGCCAGGCCTGGCCCTGTGGCCTCTTCTTACAGCCTGACAGCTAGCTGCCCCCTGTGCAGAGTTACAAGAAGGAGCCAGATAGCAACCAAGACAGCAGCCACGGCCCTTACGGCGTATGGCAAAGTGACATCACCATCACCGCTGTGGCCGCCGAGGAGGAGCAAGGCGGGTCTCCAAAGGCGGGGTCTGGGTGGCCCCGGAGGCTGCCACCACGAGCGGCAGTACAGACACGGCTCAGAAGCCTCCGGACAGAGGAAACATGTTTCTAGACCGAAAGCATGCCTCCATGTGCTCTAAAAAGAGAAGGAAAACTGCCTGGAACCGATCGATTTTGATACATCGGGAGCACTGGGGAGGAACAGAGATGGCCGCAGACTTCCACAGAAAGACGGAAGACACGTTACACGCACAATCATGGTGGGACCGGCTTCAGGCTTCCCAGAGTGTCACGGAAACAAGGGACAGGTAGTCACACACACACACACACACACACACACACACACACACACACACACGTACACATGTTCTACACATACAAACACACAGAAACTCACATACACACAGAGAGATACACTACACATCAAAATACCACACACATAAAAAAACACATGGTTCATACACAACCACATAGAAACATATTCATGCAAATGCAGGAACGCAGTACACACACAACCACACACAAACATATACTTGCAGATACAGAAACACACAGTACACATGCAACCACACACACACATATACATGCACACACAGAAACACTGAACAGAGTACACACATAGACACATGTGCATACATAGAAACAGTAAAGCATACACACAAACATATGCAGATACACACAGAGAAACACACAATTATACCTGCAGACACAAACACACACAAAGAAACACTACACACATACACAAACATGCACACACTTGCAGAGAAACATGCACTAAACATACAAATACCTACATGCAAAAGCATCTACATGCATACACAGAAACATACAGTACACACATATACATACACATACACACAGAAACACTGAACACGCTACACAAATAGACACGTGCATATATAGAAACATTAATGCAAGTGCACAGATGATCTATAGCTACGATAAGTCACAAATAAGATCTCCCTTGTACAACCGGGCCCATGTCTAGGGTTTAAGTTACTCTCCAGGGTTTGGGTTTCTGGACCTCAATCTCTACTGTGCGCCCCAACTCAACAGGACGCTTTTTGCTAGCCCTGTCTCTTCGGGCGAGCCTGGACTCCACTCTTTCGGCATCCCTGGCCCTGGGGAAGAAGCCCTTTGCCCACCAGGCTGGAAGGTCACACCTTTTTGTTTGTTTTCAGGTCTTCTAGATATTTATCAACTTGGGGCTTCGCTGAATTTCCCCTGAATTTGGCTTCAGCAAACCTCTGACTAACACCTCGGCTAATCGGCTTCCTTCTAGAGCCGGCGGAGCGCCAGGACGCTCAGTCAGCGGTCCCCCACCCCTTCCTCTAGGTCGCCTTCCATATCCAGGCACGCACCAGCCTCAGCTGCTGAGCTCTAAGATCCGGTGGAGGTATGAACGTGTCGGCTGCCCTTTGGGAAGGTGTCCTGGTGTGCCGTCACCTGGCGCGCACCTCCTTGGCACATGCCCCGCCTGGCCTCTTTGTGTCTACTGAGCTCTGCAAAGGTGGCCCAAGGGGGTGCTGTCAAGGCAGGTGCCACCATGGAGGTGCAGGTCCAACCAAGGATGGAAGGATGAGAAAAGGGGAAGAGGGGCCCCGTCCACAGGGAAGAGCCCCTGGAGATGAGAACTGAATCCTGCCGAAGGAGCAGAGGCCCTTGAGCAGGGCAGAGCGGCCCGCTCAGCAAGAAAACAGACTCCTAAGGGAGCAATAGAAAGTCACTGTGTTAGTCATGTTCTCCTGAGAAACAGAACCGATAGTGCGTGTGCGTGTGCGTGTGCGTGTGCGTGTGCGTGTGAGAGAGAGAGAGAGAGAAAGAGAGAGAGAGGAGCTGGCTGATGGCATATTGAGGGCTGGCAAGTCGGGAATCTGTAGGGCAGAGCAGCAGGTCAGAGACCCAGGGAAGACTTGACGCTTTAGTCTTGAATCTAAAGGTCATCTGGAGGCAGAATTCCTGCTTCTTGGGGTGGGGGTGGGGGCTTAGTCTTTTCTCTGGAGAGCCCTTCAACTGACTGAACGAGGCCCACCCATGTCACAACATCACAGAGGGTCAGCTGCTTCACTCCCTGAGTACTAATTGCATCTACAAAATGCTTCCCAGCAACATCTAGCCTGGACTTTGACCAAACACCTGTGCACAGCAGCCCACCACGGGGACGCCACAGCCACAGCAAGGACACATTGCTGAGCTGGAGAAGAATGGAAGGGGGTCTTTTTTTTGGGGGGGTAACTGGGGATTGAACCCAGAGAAGTGGTTATCGGGAGAGTCTCCAGCAGGGCAGGGCTATTGCAACATCACAGGCAAGTCTAGATTAAAGCAGCACTAGGCTTCTGGCCCTGCAAAGGAAGAATGACCTTCAAAGCAAAGAGAGATAAGAAATCAAGGTCTTTAGAGCTCAGAGCGGGCAGTTCCGCCCGGGATTATCTGCATCCTCTGTGCTTCCCCTCTTTTGAGATCCCCTGCTCCTTAATGGCTCCGGTAAGGGAGGACAGGAAGATGAAGAAGACCTCTTCCAGGCTGCATCCCGCTGGTGCACTGGGCACAGTTAGAATAAGCAAAGAACGGGTGGGTGAGGAGGTATAATTAATCATTCCATGAGCTTTCAATTACTGCCATACCATTTTACAACTCTTAGATAAATTTAACTATAGTAGCCAAAGAACAGTAAACCTATGTACTAATGTGTGTGTGTGTGTGTGTGTGTGTGTGTGTGTGTGTGTGTGTAAATGTAAGCATATAAAAATTAAGACCATGAAATGAAGCCTTGATGGATAGGGATACAAGCAATGACCCTTCGTGATGCGGGTGGGTCTCATAGAGCACAAGGCAGCACTAACCAGGGACATGAGAATCCTGCCTTCCCTAACAGGGAGGGTCCACAGGGGTGGGGTGGTGCTCTTGGGCACTAGACTATTTTTCATCTACACATTGGCTACGAACATGCTTACTCTACTATACTTCCAACTGAAAATGCATGCTCATAATTTAGTATTTACGTGCCACTCCTTATATTTCATTCTAGGCTTTGTGTTTCTGGCTCCAATTTCTAAGCATCCTACCTCAAAGGGGGAATTTTCCATAGGTCTGGCATTCAACATTGCGCAATTTGAATGCAGAGGATTTAGCCAGGAGCAGCGCTGCTTTGCCTGGCCCATGCGGCAAGTGGACTTGCTCTACTACTCATCAACCAACTCGTAGCCAACTCACCGTGGTTTCAAAATAGTAACTACAATAAAGGCATCCATCTGCAGTAAACATAGTCAGCAAACTAGGAACAGAAGAAACTTACTCACCTTGATCAAAACTAAAGCAAAAATGTCTGCCCTCACCAGTGCTAGCCAACATATCATGAGGAGCTCCAGCCATCCTAATAGGAAAGGGAGAAACTGAGGTATACAGGATGGGAAGGAAACGGGGAGACTCCCCATTTGGCAGATAGTTGGTTTGTTGATATGCAGAATCCCAAAAGATTATAAAAAAAATCTTCAAAAACTAATAAGTGAGTCTAAAAAGCTTGCAGTATGCAAGATTAACATGCACAAATCAGTTGCATTTCTACTTACTAGTGTCATATGGTTCCGGAAAACTGGATATTCATAGGCAGGTAGAAGAATAAATTGTACCTTTATGTCACAGTGTATGAAACATCAACTCAAATAGATGAAATTTATTTGATTGGAATGTAACCTGGTACAACCATGACGGAAAAATAGTATGGGGGATCCTCACAAAACCCAAACCAGGGCTATCCTATCATCCACCAATCTCACTGCTGGGT
Source organism: Graphiurus murinus (assembly GCA_004027655.1). NCBI lineage: Eukaryota > Metazoa > Chordata > Mammalia > Rodentia > Gliridae > Graphiurus > Graphiurus murinus. The sequence continues at coordinate 19,182 of PVLC010021303.1, forward strand.
ACACAGCCAAAGGAAATGAAATCAAAGTCTTAAAGAGGGCTCCAACTTCGCTCCAACTTCATTGTGCTGCTGTGCACAACAGCCAAGATATGGAAGCAACCTAGGCGTCCATCAACAGATGATCGGATATTGAAAAGGCGGAACGTACAGACAATGGAATATTGTGCCTCCTTCACAAAGAAGGAGCCCCTGTCACTCATGACAACATGAGTGAACACAGAAGCATTATGCTACACGGATTAGCCAGGCACAGAAAGACAAACACCACAGTGAGTCTAAGAAAGCCAAGCTCCCAGAAGCAGAGCCCGAAGGTGGCTTCCAGATGCCGGAGGGTCAGGGGTTAGGGTGGAAATGGGAAGCCGTTGCCCAAGGTGGCAAATGTCGATGGGGCAGGAGGACAGACCTGAGAGTCTAAGGTACAGCATGGTGGCTGTAGTTAATAACGGTGCCGACACTTGTTTTGCAGAGAGGCCTCCATGGACAGCTGCACCTGTGTGGTTGAGGGATGGCAGGCAAGGTGACCTGTGGGCATCCACGAAGCCCTGGGGGCAGACCAAGGCACTCGAGCCTCACCAAACGGTGGCATCTTGCTGGGCTCTGTGCCTAACGGTTGCTCTGGCTTCTAGCCATCATCAAAGGGACTGAGTCAACCAGAGACCTGTCAGTCTTCCAGGAGAGACCCAGTGCAGTCCTGGACCGGAGCGGCAGGAGGGGAGAGAGAAAAACAAGGAAACAGACATGAGCGAGGTGTGGACGGTCACAGGCAGGACCTGCTCCAGGACTGGGTAAGGCAAAGGGGTGAAAGGAGACACCGGAGATGGCGCTTAGGTCCACGCTGGGTGACCGGCTGGATACGGCTGCCATGCACTAACACAAAAGAGACCCAGAAAAGGTGGGAGGACCGGCAAGCATCGTGTGCAAGAGGAGCCGATTCTGAGATGTCAAGTCGGCATGGCAGCCAGGGGGTCCATATTCTGGCAAAGATCAGAAAAGCTAGAGGTCACACCGAGACACCTCTTGCAGGCAGACGGGCCACGAGGAGGGGCTGCCCGGGGCTGGTGGACACAGGCAAGTGAGTTCTCCCCTGGCATCACCATCTGGTGCAGCAGAACTCACGGGAACCCAGGAGAGGACTCCCAGCACAGACCTGCCACCTCTCCAGGCACTGGCCTTGAGCGCAGGGCCGGGGCCGCCTGGGCCGCTCCTCCTGTTCCTCCTCAGCATCTTGTCCTTGCCTCGGCCTCTCCCCTTCGCCCTGCTTCCCCCTCCTCTTGGTCCTCTCGAGAGGCTCCAGTGCCGTGCTTTTGGCTTTAGACAACAAAAGACGTCCAAAGATGTTTGCTCTCTTCTAAAATATTAGCAATCTCTTTGGAATCGGACTCGAAGCTTCGGCCCAGGCTTCGGAGCGCGTCCAGAGAGAGTGGAGGGAGGGTGTGCCTCGGCAGATGTGAATAGCATCTCTGTTCCAGCCCAGCACAGCACATGCATCCAGGAGAGGCCAGAAGAAAGCATTGCTTTACCCTCAGTCAGCCGGGCGCAAGTGCCAGGTGCGTAATTTTACCTTTCATCAACAAATGAAAATTCTTGGCTCCTTTTACACCAATTTTGCCTCTTCTTTGGCCCACCTGGGACATGTACAGCTTTTGACATGTCTCAAAGTAAGTTTGCTTTGCAAAATTGATGGTAGTTTCAGATGAGAAAGGCGGGATTCATGAGCGCGGGCTGCACACTGGGGCTCGCTGTGTCCACACAGCTGGAGGGGGAGGGCACAACCGCAGAGGCCTGGGCCTCAGCCAGCCCGGGCCCACGGTCTGCAGTGCCGCAGCCCACGGGTTTTCTCCAGGGTTCTAGACCGACCTGACGCTCCCCTCTGCGTCGCCTGTACAAAGTGCATCTCAGTTCCCCGAAGCAGGGACCCCAGGGGCCCCCGTCCACTTCTGGAGTGGACTCGGCGATGTGTGGAGGCCACGAGGCTTTCTTCGGTAGATTCCAGATGATGCAGGAGCCAGCCACCTTCCCCAGCTGCTCTGATCCCAGCTCCCGGGGCTCCGGAGGCACCGGCACCTCCAGCTGCTCCAGCCAAGAAGGAGGAGAGGCTGAGGCAGCCTCTTAGAGTCTGCAGCAGCACCGGGGTCCCCTCACCTTCATGACACCCTCCAGAAATAAAAACAAAAACTGAATTCGTCCTCTGTATGGAGTCCTGTCCCTTTTGTCAAAAGGCGGATGGGAGGGAGGTGGAGAGTCCACTCACACGGTAAAGCTATACTTTAATGTGTTCAGTTTGCATCAGCGCTTTTCCTTCTGTTGACTTCTCTGGCATGAGGACCCTCGCCTTCCTCCTACACGTAGAGGAGGGGCCTGTCCGCGATTCCTCCAGATGCCAACTGCAGCACATCTCAGTCTATGCGAGGGAGACAGGGCCCGTGGACCAGGTCCCTGCAGCCGCTGGAGGGGCCTTGACTAGTCACAAGCAGAGCCAGGGTCCAGGCAGCGGCCCGATTGGCAGCACGTGTGATTCCAGACGAGCCCCTCGTCAGGGCAAGAGATGGGGCGGAGGCACCTCAGACTCTCCGCCTTCGAGCCGCTCCTATCTGCCTGCAAGGAAGCTTCCTGGTAAACCTCAACTGCTTCCAGACAGCTTCTTAATTATTTGATAAACATCTAATGAAGAGTTCACACGCCAAAAGCTGTTTGTATTTTTATCATAAAGGCGCATTTCTTCTCTGCCAGCAGCCTGTAATGCAATCCCAGGTCAGGATTTTCCAGTGTGTCTTGCATAGGGATCTGGCGTCATGCCAGAAACTTCCAGGGGGTCCAGGAGCTGGTCCAGAACGCGAGCCTGGCGTCTGAGGGAGACCTGGTGCAGCGGGACAGGCGGCGCCCGAGGCGCTGGCGGCAGCTCCCCCGCTGGGCTCGGAGAAGCTCCTTGGGTGTCTGAGCACCGCATCGTGGGTGGGGTCCACCTGCTCTGGGCCAGAGGGGAGAGCAGGTCCCTGCTCCCTGAGCCCGGGGGTGCAGAATGGGGTGCTCAAGTCTTGGTGAAGTTGGCCTCGAGACACCGTCCTCTCTCTGTGGCTGCGTGAAGCCCCCAGGCCTGGGAGCCTGAGCAGAACTGTAGCGGCCAGCTCTGCCCCTCCGTGACACCCTGGTCGCCGCCCCTGCAGTGTCTGGTTGGGGTTCAGCACCAGCCCCCCACCCCGGGCCAGGAATGCTGTCCCTGCTCAGCCAGTTCCCCTCCCCAGGATTGCACGTGCCCCTCCTCCAGGGCGCCGGCTTCTATCTGTGGGCGGGGTTGCAGTCTGCTCACACGGAGCCCCCCAGATTCGAGGCAGACATGGAGTCCTCCTCTAGCCGAGGCTGCTCCAGGACTACAGCTCTGTCCCAGGAAGGGCGAGCGGACCAGGGCAGGGAACACAGGCCACAGCTCCTATTTCTGATTAAAGTTTGCTCTTCGACGTTTAAAATCCTGTTTGCAGAAGGGGCGAGCAGCAGCCCCAGGGCTTGGGTGGTGATCCCCATGCTCAGTCTCCTCTGAGCGGCCACTGTGGGTGCTCCCTACCCATCCCTCGACCCAGGTCCTGCGCCCTTTCCCCAGGAGAAATGACCTCACTTCATCCTGGAGTCCATGGCTCCTTTGGGAATGTTCTGGAAAGATCACATGTCCCCTCTTCACAGCTGCTACGACTTGTCCTCCTGTCGCAAGAGTGGTCTGCGCCCCGGGCTCTGTGTGGAGCCCAGCAGTGCCTCCAGAGGCAAGGCGCCTGTCGACAGAAAGGCCACAGCCCGAGTCTGCAATCCCAGAGTGACCCTGAACCTCCACTTTGTCATGTTTATAGTAAAGACCGCTCTGTGGGCAGCGTAGTGTCGTGGGGCCATAAGAAAGACGCAGAGAAAAATTAAAGGCGCGTCTGAAAATGATTAGCGTGCAAAACTTCTGTGCATGCACAAGAAAATATTTACATGGCGGTATGTCAGCAGCTGCAAAATTATATAGGGAAGGAAAAATAAACGTCTTACTCGGGGCGCGTGAGATGGACGGTTTTGGTGAGGTGGTGATTCAGGAAGGCGTGTGAAGGAGCTGGATCTTCAAGAAACAGACAGGAGCGGCCAAGGCCAGGAACACGGAACATGGCACATGGGCAGAGCGAGACACACAGAGCCACGCCACCTCCCGAGGCCAGCTCAAGCTCCACGCCACCCCACCACCAGCGAGTGAGCGAGTCCTGACTTTCTGAATGCTTTTTGGCTGAAGCTACTTAGACTTGTTTTCCTTTCCTTTTCTTTTTCTTTCTTTTTTCCCCAAAATAGGTGATTTTGTGCAAATGTTTAATACTGAACAAAATCATGTTTTATTTTTTGAGTCACAGGAGAGGGTATTTAAAAAAAAAAAATAGCCTCTGCTCTCCAGCGTAACTTTTAAGTGGTCGAGCCAGATCACTTAGATTTCACATGCTTCCGAAGGACGTCTGGGCTCTTCCCAGGCTGGCCCGGGCTATTTGTGAACTCGATCTTTTTCTGTGTCCACCGAGGGGCTATGCACTCATCCCAGGACGCCCTGGGGACTCCCAAGCCGATTCCACTTTACAAGGCTGGGAATTCCTCGAGGGTATTGTTAAACTGCCGCAAAGTAAGAGCTGAGTGAGCTCTGGGCAGGCTCCCCGTCAGCCCAGGCAGAAGGGCCTTTCGTAAGAGCAGCTCCCCACCGCCCTCGGCCTCCGCCCGCCAGGCAGTGCTTGGTCATCCCCCGTGCCACCTCGCCCAGGCAGGGGTGACGTCACTGTCCTCGCCCGGGTCCTGCACGTCTGGTCTGTTCTCCTGGCAGAAGTGCAGGTCCCCTCAGGACCCTGGGCTCTGTCTTTTCTGGAACCTCTCCTGCAGGGACACTAGTGTGCACACGAGAGTGTCCAGGAAACACAGAGGTAACTAACCAGGTGCTGGGGCAGAGGAGCTGGGGGCTTGTCTCAGTCCACGTTCTGCTGCTGTAGTAGAGTCCCCGAGACCTGGTAAGTTATAAAGGAAAGAGATTAATTTCAGCTCACAGTCTCAGAGGCTGGGAGGCCTGGATCAGAGGCCGCCCACACCTGGGGAGGGCCTCATGCTACTTCACAGTGTGGCCGAGTTGGAAGAGCAGGTGGAGACCATGGGCGTGGAAGACATAGACTGACCTCACTTGACAGTAAGCGCCCTCGTGGTCACTGACGCAGCTGCAGCCGGGAGACCGCAGGACCCAACCCGGCAGAGGGAGAGAGAGGACACACCACCCTCAGGCCCCGGCAGCCTCTCCCGGCCCCACCTGCAACACGCCCCAAGGCAGTCCATTTCAAGCTGGGGGACTGACCACATGCATCCCGCAGCAGGCCTGTGATGGTGACCCCACAGACTCAGAGTCTTGCTGCTTCTCCACGCCATCAACGTCTGCTCTGTGCAGAGATGGGTGGAGAGCCAGCATTGTTACCCTAGAAGCAAGCACAAAAATATCCCAAGGAACTGAAGGACAAAGATATTGATTAAATCTACATTTTTCTCTCTCTAAAACAACTCATTCAAGTAAAAGGAATTAAAGGAAATTTTCTTTCTGTGTGTGTGTGTGTGTGTGTGTGTGTGTGAGAGAGAGAGAGAGAGAGAGAGAGAGAGAGAGAGAGAGAGAGAGAGAGAGAGAGCTCTACCCCGGCCCTATTTTTTATTCTTTTTATTTTGAAACAGGGTCTCACTAAGTTGCAGAGGGACTCACGAAGTAGCTGAGGCTGGCTGCAAACCTGTGATCCTCCTGTCTCAGCCTCCCAAGTATTGGGGTTACAAGCATGCGCCACCACGCCCAGCAATAAAGGGAATTTTCAAAGGTATACAGTCACAGGGGTGAGGATAGCAGAGAAAGAAACAGCTGCAAAAAACTCTTCAAAACCCTGAGGCCTCCCTAAGCCAGCCCCCAGGGGAATGAAGAGGGCCAATCTGATTTTCCGGGGAGAATCTTCAAAGGCCAAAAACTGGAGGAGGTTGAGGATCCGACTAACCCAGGGCACTGCAGGTACCCCTGGGGATACTGGTTTCTTCCTCCCCTCACTTTCTGTTGGGGTCTTAGCCCGGCGGGCCTGGAGAGACCTCGCCTCAAGATGGCGCCTGGCAGAGTGCCAGGAGCAGCTGCAGGTGGTAACATCCTAAGGCTGTGCCACATCAGAGCGCATGTGCCAGCACGTCAGAGCGTGGACAGTGTGTGCCCAATAGGGGGCTGTAGTGTTACTTAAGTTGCCTGAGTGATCTACTCCCTGATAGGCTCACAGGGTTTTCCTCTTTACGGCTCCTCCGATACCTGACTGGAAAAGAAGGAGTCTCTCCCGTGAGGGAGAAAGAGAGTAAGAGAATAGGGAGGGAGTAAGAGAAGAGAGAGAGAGAGAGAAGAATAAAGAAGCTTGCACCATTCCTGTGTGATTGTCGTCTCTTCGGGCCCTCACGGGCGGGGGTCCGGTGCAGGGGACGATAACTTTCCACCTGAATCTCCTGCATTCAAGCACCTGTAAGTAACCGCTGTTGGCGGACATGGAATGCTTGACCACAGAGAGGAAGGCAGGAAAAGAGGCTTCTCTCGCATCATTTGTCTTGGAAAATGTCCTCTCTGGGTCAGACGCCCCAGAAAGTCAAAACTGAATCTCATGCTTACCATCTGAGGAGGGAATTTGAAATAGGCCTTTCATCTGGGAAAGTATCTTTTATTCTCTTAAACACAAGACGGACACCACGGAAGACAGAGGCGCAGCCTGCGATGGCCCTGACTTCTTAGTCTGCGCCAACTCCCGGGCTGCAGCCCAGCTCACACTCCCTGTGAGAGCCTGGCCAGGCGGGAGGAAGCGGCAGGACAGCCACACCTGCGGCCGGCGCTGCGGCCCTGTGAGACCCGAGGCTCCTGGAGGGCTGGCAGCCGGTTCAGACCCGGGCGGCCATGGACCCGGGGTCACAGCACCGTGTTCTGTTTCCCTTCTGACGAGATCTCTGACCACACTGGGAGCTCTGAGTATATTTTTAGCTTTTTCCTATAAATATTTGAGTTAAATCTTTATTAAATGTCATATGATTCATTCTATAATTATGGCTCCGGGCCTCTCAATGAATCATTCAGTGCTACTTTCAGGTCTTAAGAGAAAACTTACAGGTAGACTCTGGACGGGTCCCCACAGGACGGACAGCTGCGCTGGCCCACGAGCAGGCCTGGGCCTTGCCCACACACCTGCTCCCCACCTCTGCGTCCTCCGTGCCGTCCTCGACAGCCTCTCCAAGAGACCAGCAGATTGGTGAAGAAGAGCAGGATAACAAAAGAACAGCGGATGGTGCGTTTTACACCAGCCTCAGATCTCGGGTCTGCAGGGAGCATCAGGATGTTCCGGGGCACCCAGGGCTCTGTCCAAGCTGAGCCGTCCCTGACCCTGGGGTAGTGTCAGGTACTCAGCCAGCCTGGGGCACACGGAACCCCCTGGTTCCCCTGGTCTGGAGGGACCTCACAACCAGCTGCTCCTCACCGCCCCAGAGCCCATCCTCCCTATGAAGCAATGATTCCGAAGCCTTCAGAGCCGGGCTGCTGCCGTCATGGGCAATGGCTGAGCCCCGCACACGTTCTGGGACCAGGATGAGCCAGCTCCCCACCTCCCCCACGTGACTGCCCGACGCCTGCCATCGCGGCATTATTCCTGCTGCCGTAATCACCGACGGCACGCTGCAGGGTAGCAATTGTTTGGGGCATTTTACTCGCATCAAATTTCTTCATCCTTGTACACATCAAAGAAAAATTCACCGTGAGGTTGCACGCCCTGTGGTTGTTTTCGGGGACAAGAAATGATTGCCTACTTTGCACTGAGATTCAAACCCCAGCCTCTGATTCTGGTAGTTGAGGCCACTGCTCTGGCGATCCCACGGTTCCCCAGATGTTATCCGGTAAACTGAGGACTGGCGCTGGCTGTGTCCGCGAGGGAGGAGAGGTGCCAGCCCCGGGGCTCTGAACAAGTATCCAAGGACCCAAGGACCCGTCCTGTGCTGAGGTGGCCGGCGCCCAGCACCTCCCCTGCCGCCAGCTGGCCGCCCGCTGCCTGGCCCAGCAGGTCCTCCTGCCCAGACCCAGAGCCCGTCAGCTCCACAAACACGGCCGAGGCGTTTAGCTCGCACGTCTGAGGAAGCGTGTGGGTGAGCTCTGGCTCAGGGGCCTGCGGGCTGGAGGTCAGGCCGCCCCCTTCCCGAGGGTAAACAGGGCTGGCTTCAGGAGACGCAGACAAGCTCTGCTAAGTAGTCGGCCACAAGTTTGTTTTCTTTGAAGGAAACAGGGAACAGTTTTTCTATTGTGTGAAAGCTAGCGTGTGGCCCTTGACCCAGCTGAGTCACGAGGGGAGCACACTTCAGGAGAGAGTGCGGGCGCCCTCCGCAAAGCCCTGGAGCTGCAGGCCAGCCCTGGGCCCCGCCAGCCCCAGCTTGGGCCGCCCAGGAGGGCGGGTGGGACAGGATGCCCAGAGGCCCTGCAGAGGGCCAGCGGTGCCCGGAGTCTGCCTCCTGACCCCCCGTGGCTTCGCTCTGAGGCCATTCCCAGGCTCACAGCTGCTGCAGAATCACCTCGGCTCCCCCTGGAGGTGGCCACGCAGGCAAGGCTTGTGCACGTGCTAGACCTTTCTGTGAAGTTTGTGGGTCACGGAGGAACAGGCAGGCACGACAGCAAGAAAACACGTCACAGACGAGATGTTCCTGTTCTTTGGCAACTCCAATTTTTTTAAAGCGGTAAAAATAACAATGAACACGTGTTAAGAAAATCTCAGCCGAAGCCAAAGGGCACGACAAGGAAATCGAGGGCTGTCTTTCATCTCTGGCTCTCCGCACTCCTGTGGCTACTTCACAGTCTAAAATAGTACGCAGAGATCGCCATTTCTGTTTGATTGCTTTCATAGATAATGCGTCATCCTGGGAGGCTGAGACAGGTGGATTGCAGGTACAA
>PVLC010021304.1:0-28029 GCA_004027655.1 Graphiurus murinus
TTTTTTTTTTTTTCTGGTGCTGTTAACTGTGTCTTCTCTGTACCACCATTGGGTCTAGATTTCTTCTTTTTAGTAAGACACCAATTAGGTTGGATTTGGATCCATCCTAACAGCCTCATTATTACTTATTCATCTTTTTAAAGGCCCTAATTCTGAATGCAGTCACATTTTGAGACACTGCAAGTTATGAGTTCAAAATATGAATTGGAGGGGCATAGTTCAATCCATTAACAAGGGGGCAGTTATATTTTAGGAATTATGAAAAAGACATGAACCATGAAGACTTTCTGTTTGGTCTCCAAGTGTCCTAAAATTTATAGGAAGCACAGGCTGAAAAGAACTGCTCCTCCACCATTGATCCAGTATAAGCGTAGCCCAAATACAGAGACGGGTCCAACTATTGTGGGTAGAGAGAATGCCAAACACTGTGCTAGAGTACTGAGCCCAAGAGGAATCCAGGAGTCACCTAGTTTAAGGTACTCACTTTACAATAAAGAAGCAAAAGTCTAATTATGAAATGACTTCTAGAACATCATAAAATTAGTGGATATATCAGGGCTAATATTCTTATGACCTGCTGTATGTTATTAATTGAACATAGACATACATATATATACAAATATGTGTGTGTCTCACTGAAAAAATATAACCTTTAAAATGGTATTTGAAGTTAGACATTATTATCTTCATCTTACTAACCAAAAAAAAAAAAAAAAAAAAAGCCTGAGGATAAGCTCTAACTTAAAATTTTCTATGAATTAAATAAATATTTTTCTTCCTCTTTATTTGACCCAGGGGGAGTTCATGAAATCTCTGGTAAGGGGAGAATATCCAAAGACATTCTGAGTCCACATGTTATATGTGCTAGTAGGCATAAGAAAGAATACCTCCATGTACTTACTTGCACATTGATCATAGGGCCATGACAGTCACAATCAGATGAGAATGAAGACCAGGCCAATTTGGTTCCTGTTTTTCATTTCGTTGCTTTGTGAGTGGGAAAGCTACTACTTTAAAGTTCCTGCCCCTTGCGAGATGGTTTAAAGAGATTGTCATTGATGAAACCAACAACATTTGTCATATTGAATGCACCTTCTCAAGGAGATGCATCAACAGTCTGTGGGTAGCAGCTGCATTTCTTTTATGAGGAAAAAAAAAAAATTGCTTTGTTGAACAGTGCCTCTGAAATTTACAAATCTCTGTTCAAGTCCCAGACCTTTCTCTTGAGATCGGGCCTATAGGTGGCAGCAACTGTTAGCTATTGAGCTTGGGTGGCATGAGCCAAAAGTTCTCTTGAAATACTTGAAATAGTTTAAATAATCTATGATACTCAAAAATGAAATTTTCTCTAGATAAGAAAATGAAAAGTCAAACTTGAATTGTGACTTTTGAATGATTCATACACTAGAAGCAACATTCTAGAGATTTAAAATGAGGCAAGAGTTTGAGCATATATTTTAGAAGGTCACAGTGTGGTGATGATTGGTCTCACTCTTTAAGATTTCTGACAAGCTGGGCCCCCTGGCACATGCCCGTATTCCCAGTGTTTGGGAGGCTGAGACAGAAGGATCACAGGTTTGAGGCCAGCCTCAGCAACTTGGTGAGATTCTGTGTCAAAATAAAAAATAGGGTTGGGGGTGTAGCTCAGAGGTAGAATGTCCCTGGATTCAATCCCCAGTACCAAAAAAATTAAAAAAAAAAAAAAAAAAAAAAAAGGTTTGCTATGGCTGTGTCCAGATTGGTTGTTCTTTCTTTTCCATTATTTTGTGTAAAATGAGTTTTTGAACTTGGAATAACCTAGAATAAACCAATTTCTCAAAGCAAATGTTCAATACAAGTTGGGATTTTAATTCACGGACCTTCTCTTTTATATAGTGAATGTATGATACAAATGTTTAATACAATTTAAGGTTTTGCACATCAAACAATGCTTTCTTGCATAAGGCAGCTTATGCTTTAAGGGTCATTTGTAGGGAAAATCCTACTGAAACTCAAATTATTCATAGTAAATGTTTTTGAGAGCTTGGAATTTTGTTTTTCTGTTTTTCTAGATGATGGACACCTGTATTCAATAAATGTCTTCGAAGAATCTCTGAGGTTCTGGGGGAGCTGGGACAATATAGATTGTTGCTGGCTGTCTATAGGTGATTGCTATACTGCACTCTGGCATGACTAATCTAATCACATCCGTCATCTTCATGGTTTATATTACTTGTGGCTCAATCAATGGGGAAACAGTGGATTGCATCAGCCAGACTTCAGTCAACTAGACCCAGCCTTTGTGTTTCCTCATTCTGAAGATAACTAAAAGTGATGCTACTTTGTACAGCAGACCTTAATAAACTCCCCAAAATATCATGTAGAATAAAAGACTGCTACTTCTAATATAGACCTTTGACCATTCAACAAAAATAAATTTATTTGATTTAATAATTTCCAAAGAAGATTTTTTTAAATAATTGTCATTTTTTTTTACACTTTTATTGATGCACTGTAATTTTGCATGATAGTGAGATTCAAAGTCACACAAACTAACATGGACACAGATCTTGGTGTCTTTCTCTTCTGGTCCCACCCCTCCCCATAGATAATAGTGAGATTGGTAGTGATACCTTCACACATGGGTACAGCATAATTTAAATTATTTTTTTCATTAGTTCTTCCTTTTCTCCTTCCCATCTCACTCCCAGTACACTTTACGCTGATCTATTGGTAACTTTCCTCAATTATATAAAGTCCTTTTTGTTTCTTATTTTCTCCCTAGCTTTCACATAGGAGAGAAAACATTCAGTCCTTGACTTTCTGAGACTGGCTGATCTTGGCATAATATTCTTTAATTCTATTAATTTTCCCACAAATGACACAATTTTGTTCTTCTTTATGGCTGAGTAAAATTCCATTGTGTATATATACCACATTTATGTAATCCATTAATCTGTTGATGGATACCTAGGTTGATTCCATAAATTGGCTATTAGGTATTGTGCTGTTATAAACATAGATATGCATGCATCATGACAGTATTCTGGCTTTAATTCTTTTGGAAAGATACCAAGAAGTGGCTTATCTGGGTCATATGGTAGTTCCTTCCACTCTTTTGAGGAACCTCCATACTGATTTCCTTGTTGGTTATACTAATTTGCAGCCCCACCAGTAGTATGTAAGAGTTCCTATTTCCCCACATCCTCACCAGCATTTAATGCTTGTATTCTCGATGATTGCCACTGGAGTTAGGTGGAACCTCAGCATAGTTTTGATTTGCATTTCCCTTATTGCTAATGACTCTGAATATTTTTTTTTTCATGTATTCACTGGCCAATTGTATTTCTTCTTTTGTGAAGTGTCTATTCAGTGGTCAAAGAATATTTTTATATGCATTGCTTAGACTATTTCTATTGTATGAAGAAAATGTCATTTCCCTTTATTGTACTGATCCAATTTGAAAAAGAAAAAAAAAATGCCCTCACTTTTATAACAAAAGTTTCAATGCATACCAACAGCAAGACTTGCTGAGTCAAAACAGATGGTTTGCAACAATTTGGATGCATCTATTCTTAGATATCTGTTAAGGAATTTTAGAAGAATGAGGCATAGCCTTTTCAGATTACAACCCTGGTAATAATTCATAAATTTTGATTTTGAAATAAAAAGGCTAAAATTGAAATTGAGTGTAAACATCATTTGTACTGGGGTTTATTTGAGATTAAAATTAAAGGATTGACTTCCTTTTATGGGATTAGTCTGCACTTGATCTGTTGCTTTTTTTGTTTGTTTGACTGGTTTTGTTTTGTTCTGTGTGTTTTGAGTCTACTGTATGAGGGAAGAGCACATAGAACAGGTACATAGACATTGACCCTCCAGGAGCAAAATTTCATACAATCAAATCAGCTATAGTATGATAGAAGTTATTGGGTAACTCAAGAAAATATGTTGAAAAACAAAATAGCACATAACTTTTAGAGCAATGCTGAGGGAAGAGCCTAAGGAAGGTGATGAAATGAAAGAAAGTGCTTCAGACAGATGGGCATTTTCTCTGGAGAACTTCCGTGTTGTCCTTGCACTTGAAAGTACAGTATATCGTTTTTTAACCTTTTAATCCTTATCTTCAGAGATAAGGATTTTCCCCAATGATTATTTTATTATTGCTTCAAAGCTTATGTAAAATAGAACAAGTCACAGCTTATATTTTTTAAAGAATGATGCCTTTGTGCTTTTTCAAATTCAAGTTATAGTATCGCTAGGTGATATTTCATCTATGTACCAAAAATATTTAGCAGAATTAGTACTAACTGATTCAGGTCCCTCTCACATCCTTGGACTTGTTTATACTCAGTGTGTAATATGATGCTCTTCTCCTTTGCCTGGAGTTGGGTGAATTGCATCCACTTAGCCCTAAAGGAAATGTCCCAGGCAGTTTCAGAAAATAAGTTATTTGCCTTGGGCAACTGTGTAATTTGGGAGGCAAAAGTATAGAGTGTCTCCAGGAAGATCCCTTTTCCTCAAATTAATTCTTTTGATATATTTTTAATTTTACCTTATTGTGGCACTGGCGATTGAACCCAGGGGCATTCTACTTCTGGGTTATACCCCAGCCCTATTTTATTTTTTATTTTGAAACAGGGTCTTGCTAAGTTGCCGAGGGCCTCACTAAGTTGCTGAGGCTGCCCATGAACCTGCAATCCTTCTGTCTCAGTCTTCCAAGTATTGGGATTTCAGATGTGCACCAACGCACTAGGCTGAATTTTATATTTTAAAATGCCTCCCTTGCCCACCCAAACATTTACAAACACTCACACACATCCACCACCACCACCATCACCACTATCGCCAAATTAAGCTGTGATTGATGGTAATGCATCACAAAATGTAATGTATTACATCTCTTTTCTTCATAGATTAGATTCATCAGAAGGCTTCTGTAATATGTATTAAATGTATTTCCTTAGAGAAAAAATGGCCAGAATGGGCAAAGGTCAATCTCTACAATCCCAGCATGCCTGCATTGATTATAAACCAAAATAATAATTATTTCTAAGATGGGTATGAGTTCCACGAAGCAGAATTCTCATCTATTTTGTCCTCTGCATGTTTGCCAACCCCTTAATAGAGCATGGAGCATAACAGGTACTCAACAAAGAGTTGCTAAATACATCTTTAAGAAAGTTATTGAAGCAAACTTAATAATTTTTTTGTAATGAAATGCCAAAATTTTTTGCAGCTAACAACTTGGTTTCATTCAAACATACTGGGTCTGACTTCCCATCAGATCCCTGAATTTCCCAGGGACTTATTCTGTTCCTTTTCACTTATTGGCACTTTAGTACTGTGACCAGAATAGGGCCATTTTCTCTTCTCTTCTCCTCACGACATATCTACCTTCACCCCAAGAAAGAATGCTCTTGGATTTTCCTTCTCGTGAGTGCTCTAAGGCACTGCCAGGCTTTGCTGTCCACTTGAGCAGCTGATAATAGCCCTTTGATGTAGAACTTTGAAAGAGAGATAAGAAACTGTAATCTAACCATAGCCTTTGCTGATAGGCAACAGGACCATCTTGCTATTCAAACCAATGAAGATCGCCTTCCATCAGGTTGTCCAGTCATGTGAAAACACACTCAAATTATGTAGGAGCTGCATAGAATAAGCCTTCTAATTCCCAACTCCTCTCTCCCTCTCTTTCCCCTTAGCATCCTTTATCTTTCCTGAGTCATGCCTGTAGGTCATAAATATAAATAAGAGTGATACTCTGTATCAGCTCTCCTCTTCTTGTGCTGCCTGAAATGGAGTAGGGTCGGAGTGCAAATATCCCTATCTTTCTTTCTGATTAAACAATTCAAGTGAGAATCTCATGACATAAGTGTTCTTTTAAGAAAAATGTCAGTCACAAATATTGAGAGATTAAGTGGGAAGGGGAAGAAGTCATGGTCCTTGGTGCCAACTTGGGTATTGTGACCTAGTCATTCAACCCATATTTGGGAGTTGACAGACCCAGTGCCACTGGAAATCTATTCTTGCATTCTTGCACCAGAAAGAATTTTCAGGTCAGCTATCAGAAAAGGGTTTATTAGTCCCAGGAAGGTTTATGTTACCTGTGAAAGATTTAAGTACCCCTCCTCCACCTTTCCTTCTTTTGGTCTTCATAATGTCCAAGAGAAGACTTACATTGAGATTGGCTTAAACATTTTTGCCAAACAACTTCTTCTTCTTCTCCTCCTCCTCCTCCTCCTCCTCCTCCTCCTCCTCCTCCTCCTCCTCCTCCTCCTCTTCCTCTTCTTCTTCTTCTTCTTCTTTTTGTACTGGGGATTGAACCTAGGGACATTCTACCTCCAAACTACACTCCCAGCCTTATTTTAAATGTTTTTGTTTGTTTTGAAACAGGGTCTCTCTAGGTTTCTGAGAGTCTTGCTAAGTTGCTGAGGCTGGTCTTGAACCTGCAATCCTCCTGTCTCAGTCTCCCAAGTACTAGAATTACAATCTGTGCCCTGACGCCTGGTTCCCCAAACATTTTTCTACACCCATCTACACCCCTTGGGTTTGCCAGCCAAGGAACTTCCTCTTAGTGCTACTGCTTCCCAGGGGTTTGGACACTAGCTATTGATTTCTTTTTGTGGTTGTTTGCTCACTGGTTTTGGTCTCCATGTTAAGCTTACTTGCCTTAATAAATCAAAATTATCCCAGCTTATGAAACTTCATGATCCACAGTGTTTGAAAACAGAGACCAGGACCATGCAGCTCCTGGGACCCCCGCACCCTACCCCAGGGCTATTGCAGCAGGTTCCTGGAGTCAGACAATGTATTGTCATGCGATTACACTGATTAGCTCTAAGTCAGTCAGGTAACAGGAGCTCTTTCAATGGTGTCCTAGGATCCTGTCAGGTTGACTGTTCAAACACTGGTTTTTGGGATCCCCTCCAGCATTCTTTAATGTAATCCAGACATGTTATTGCAGGTTCTCTTTGAGAAGGGGCTACTTACTTGTCACTTAGAATATTTTCAGTCTGGGTTAAAAAAAGAAAAAAAAAAAGAAAAAGGCCAAGAAATGAGAGAATATGGTGTAAAGTGGAATCACTGTGGGGGGAGGCAGAAAAGAAAAGAACAAAACACGACACAGAAGTCTATCAAATGCCAAACTTATATTAGGTGCACGTGAGCTCTGGGAAAGATGTTTCTGTTTTGTTTTACACAGAAACTGTGAGGATCTTATGCTGTTCAGGGTTTTGCTTGTCTAAGGAACTTGGAAGATCCTGTGAATTCAAAGGCAGAGGAATGTGGGCAGAAGGATGCAGGCCTGGGCTGTTTGCAAGCTCGGAGATGAGCTTCTGTCTTCTGCCCTGCATGGGAGGAAGTGCCTCAGGTCCCTGCTGCATACCTGGTTTGATCCTATCCTGGTGATGGACCAGATGCTATTAAGAGACGCACGTTCCTGGTGCCAGAGTAGAGGCAAGGTCTTGGTGCCCGTGACTCCAGATGAGTCACTGTTATGGCTGCTGTCACTCCCTCCAGACCAAGCAACTCCTTGGAGGAGTTCTGAACTGGGGGTGAAGGTCGAAGATGAGGTTTTCAAGGACCAATCATTCAGCAATTTCTTCTAAGTAGGTACAACTGTCACATATCAGCAGACTTTTTCTCTGGACAGGAGCCCTGCGAATTGTCACCGCGATGAAGGCTTTTCCTAATTTGGCACAAGGGAGGTTGAGTCTGTAGGAAGGAGAAAGGAGACACTGCCTAAGATTCTAACCAAGGACTTTCCTACATCTGACTCTTTGATTCTCCATTTTAGTCCCATACTGGAGGGCTATAAAGATACATATCCCTGCGATGCCATTTACCCTGTAGACACTTCTTGGTTAAGTGTAATGGGATCACAGGCTCCACAGAAACCCATGGTGATCTTCTTTAGAATCTGTGGATTATTTAGTAATAATGTACTCCTCCTCACTCCACCCCTCTCTACACACACAGCTCACACATAGACAGCACTGAATATTCTGGATTAGTAACAAATTGTTCATTGTCTATCAGACTGAACCTGACAGGACAGGGTAATGTGTCTGAAATGTGCATGTATGCGCGCGCGCACACACACACACACACACACACACGCACACACACATACATATTCTTTTTGTGTGTGTGGGTATGAGGTACTGGGGATGGAATCCAGAGATGTTCTACCTCTGAGCTACAATCCCCAGCCCTATTTTATTTTTTATCTTGAAATGGAGTCTTCCTAAGTTGTTGAGGCTGGCCTCAAACCTGAGATGCTCCTGCCTCAGCCTCCCAAGTACTGAGATTTCAAGTGTGTGCCACCGGCAAACTAAGTTTACATATTCATTTAAAAGTGTCTAGCTTGGTGCCTGACACATAACATCCAATAAATGACATTTTCATCTTTTTCCCATTTAGGTTAAAGGCCTTCTTTACAAGAACAGATGCCTAAAATAAGTTTATGCATATTTTTAAAACTGAAGAATGGCTCTCTCCTACTCTGTTAATTACCTTAGATAGCTGGTTTTCTTCATAGCTAAAAATGTCATTAGGATGGACACTGCCTTTGATTTGGCGAGATTAGATAGTCTTGCCTGGTGATTATTAGTTAATTCACCAGACTGTTGAAAAAAAAAAAAATGGAGATGGTGGGATGCAGGAATATCATCCTATCTCATTTGATCTTAAGTACATATCTCTGCTTCTAAAATTATGTCATTCTTTCTTTCTGAATTTCCTCAAACAACCTTAAAGTAGAGAATTCATCTCTGATGCTACATGTTGACTTATTTAGATTCTCCATGGGTCCAACTTTCTATCGAATGCACTTAAAAACAACAATACTTTCCTGAACAGTATTACAAAGGCTCTGCCAGTTAGTTGCTTTCAATGTTTTTTTTTTTTTTTTTTCTCATGGCTTCTCCTTGCTGTAGGAGCTGTCCATGATGCTGTCAAGTCCCACAGCTCCCTGGAAAAACTCTCCCAGGTACAGATGACGAGGGGGCACACAGCTTTAGTTCTTCTGACACAGAGGCCATATGGTCCCACATCACACTTACACATTTTTTCCTCACAAGTAGTTGTTAAGTTGTTAATTTTGTTTTTGATAGTCAGGTTTTAATAGAAAGGGGGGAAAAAAAAGAAATGCTCAGGCTAAAAGGTTCAAGAGAAGGGGACAGGAGTGGTTGCTATGAGCTTCGAAGCATGCACACGAGCGTGCGCGCACCCACACACAAATACAGGGACAAAAGGATAAATTGAAAAAGAATGCGGCAGCTCCTTGCTTGGTTTAGCAGTCCGGCCAGCCCCACAGATGAGGAAGTGTTGCTTTGTTCCAAGCTAAAGCCTTGTTTTCTTGCTCATTGTCTTTCTGGGTAAAATCTGGGGAAATTCACCTGTCTGATGCAAAGTTAAACTGCTGGCTTTAATGTGACTGCATGGGAACGTGGGTTTATTAATGAATACAACATACCCTCTTTGATTTGAAAGCTTTCAGCCTGCTGAAAAGATTCAAAAGGCATCGCTTCCTGCACCAGCGGCATTCCTTTATCCGTCTCAGTGGTTCACTCCTACCCAGCTGCTATATCTCATTAACAAGCATTTGACCACTGCAGCCGGCCTGGGAGTGTTGACACTTGAAAGGCCCAGGCAGGCGTGGGCAGGCCATCAGCTATGGCAACAGGAAACTGCCCCCAGACAACACTGAGAAAACAGCAGCTGCAAAAGCCAAAGTCGGAGCAGACATAAAGGGCTGCCTATGTGCGTGTTGGTCTGGGTATCGGTGCGTGCCTGAGGATCTGAATCTGTACATCTGTTAACTACATTCATGGGGTGGAAGGGCTGCTATCAGCATATATCAGACTCTGCCCTTGTTGATAACCCAGAGCGATTTTGTTCTAACTTACAATGCTCTCGTATCTGCACGTTTCAAAAATCATCTTGCAATTTAAGTTCTTGTTCAGCGGAGGCCTAAAATTTGATATATACATACATTCACTCTGGTAGAAGTTATATGTACAATAAAAAATGGAATGACCTAATCTTACACATTTTTCATGTTGCACATTATTTTTCAAAAACAAGTCAAACTGTAAAACTATCATATAAACATGTGAGGTGACTGTAAGAGTCTTTGGTTTAGGAATCAAACTGTGATGGTTTAACGTAAAATGTTTAAGAATGGAAACAACATTCCAGTAGTGTAAACATGCCTCATAAAATTAAGTGGGATATTCCATGCATATTATTATTATTATTATTGATCAAAATGATTCCAGATATCAATTTAATAACATTTATTAATTATCCACTGGATTATAGGTTTCTCAGTACCATACCCCTGAATCTAATTCCACTTGTTATCATTTCTATATTCATCAGAGGAGCTCTAAGAACGAACATGTCTCATGTGAGGTTTGGAGCAAGTAGTTTTCCAAATCTTGCATGTTTCATTTTCAAGCCTATTTCAAAGCATTTTTAGTGGCTAGGTAAGCAACAGTTCAAAATCAGAAATTTTTATCATTAAGGAAAATGACTGTTTTTAAGCCAGGAAAAAGAAAAGAAAAAGGAAAAAAAGGTCACTCCATAATAGGGGAAGAAAGAAAGCAAGAAGACACTAACGCAATGCGTTACAAGTGAAGTTAGTTGGCTGTCATCCAAAGAGGGGAGAATTACTTTCCTGTCATCATCAGTACAATAGGCAATTACTGATTATTACATCGAAGTATACTATTACTTTAATTCTTTACAATAATTTAGACTCATGTGCATTTACCTATCACTCACCTAAAATTCTTCCAATTTATTCACATTGTTATTCTAAGATGGTTAATTAGATAAAAAAGCATTGGATATATTTGAAATTATTGCAGTTTAATTCTTTTTTGGGGGGGGGAGGTGGTATCAGAAAATATATTTTGAGCGCAGTGAATTTTCTAACTCTACCTCAACCACCTGTTTCTTTTTCTTCTTCTTTCCTTGCACCTTTTATGTTTCAGAAGAAGAGAAGACCATATCAGCCATCACTGGAAATTTATGTTCTTGATAATGTAGTAAAGATAGAAATACAGTCTTGATGGCTATTCAGATATTTCCGTTTGAGTACAGCTTTTCTATCCCAGTCATACTGGGTCACATTCATGTCTAAATCGTTCTGTTAAATTTCCTGATTGGGTATTTTTTCTTTTAGTCTACTTTCTTTGAGTTGTTTCTCTGTATTTTCTTGAGGTTTGCCGACCTGGAATACTTTTGGCAATTCATATGTCTCCATTTCTTTGGGGTCAACGGCTGGGAGATTATTCTTTTCTTTTGGAGATAGTGTGTCTCCTTGGTTTTTCATGCTTCTTGTTGCCTTATGTTAATGTCTGCATATCCAAAGTGGAGACTTATTCCAATCTTTATAAAATGTGTTTGTCTGGTATATCCCTTTGCCAATGATCCTACCCAGGGATTTTGGGCTCTCTCTCTGGTGTGGTCGAGATGGAATTCCTGCTAGATTCCTCAAGCAAGCTTGCTTGGTGACTGGGTCAGCAGGTGGATGGGCCTGGTACCTGGACCATAAGTTTGGGCATGGATTCTGGATCTACCAGGGCAAACCTATTGATTGGCTATGTAGAGGTAGGCCTGGAGACTGTATCTGAGGAAGCTCTCTGAAGCTTGGGTCCACAGGGCTGATGTGGTCTGTAGAGGGCCTTGAGCCTGAGTAGACAGGGGCTGGCCAGCTATTGGGATGGTGCCTATAGCCCTGGTGCTCTGGGAACTGGCCAGTGTCTGTTGGAGCTGGCTTATGGGCTGGCTGTGCAGATGCTGGCCTGGAAACTAAGTCCGTGATAACTAGAGTAGGTCCTGGAGCCTCAGGGTCTGCCTGTAACTTGGGGCCATAGAGGATGGTCCAGGCTCAGGGTCCACAAGTGTGAGACGGGATGTTGGGTCAACATGGGGCCAAGGACTAGCCTGGCCCTGGATAGGACTAGTGACCTTGGGTGCTTACTGGTGCCAGAAACCAGGAGTGCTGACCAGATTCTGGGAAGGATCTGAAGCCTATAGCTGTATAGGCTGACCTGGCTCTAGCTGTTCTTACACCTAGTGGTGGTGGTAGGATAACTGGAGCCTTGATTTGTAGGCATCAGCCTAGAGGCTATGCTTGGGATGCCTGCTTAAGGATTGGGACTGTGGGGGCCAGCTGGGGTGGGCCTGGTGGTGGGGGTAGACTGCAGACTTGGCCCACAGGTACTAATCTAGAATCTGAGGCTGTGATGGCCTGCCTGGCACTGTGTTTGACTGGGGTGGCCAGGTGTTAGGGTCCAAGACAACGCCTGGTGCTCACTTCCCAAACCTTTCCTCATCAAAGGGTATCTTCATCTCTGTGCTTTGCTGCCTGGTGTTGGAAAGGAATGACATGGATCATGTAAAACAGTTATTCTTGCCCCCTTCAATGCACATTTTCTCATTCATGTGCTGCATCTAGGCAGGCCAGTCTCTTACCTGGGATTTTCATAGTCCTTGTAAAGATATATTTATGCATGAACGACCCATATTAGTTGTTCAAGCTGATATTTGTGCAGGGAAGATGAGCATTAGCCAGTCTTGTTCTGTCATCGTGTCACCATCCATCCCTTTTGGTCTTCCTTCTTTTGCCCTTTGCTCTCTGCAATTTTCATCAGCAGCTCTGTTAGTCCTGGGTACAAAGTTTTAGTTATGAAGGATGAGTAAGTTCTGGACTTCTAATATTCAGCATGGTGACCATAGTTAACAATACTGGATTGTATACTTGAAATTTGTCAAGAGTATGGATATGAAATGTTCTCATTTCACACGCAAAAAAATGTAACTATGTTAGGTAATGGTAATTTTTATTTGTCAATTGCACCCTGGTAAACATAAGAAAAAAGCCAACACACTTGCAGCTGCCCAAGATGTAGTAGATTGATTGCAAACACGACTCCAATTCATGGCCTCCCTTTATCCACACCCTTTGTAAAGTGTCTTTGCAGCTCCTCCACTGAGATTGGCAGTCTTTACCCTCACCATTTGAATATGTTTTGGCCAATAGATTGCGGCAAATACAACTTTGAGCTAATTCCCAGTCTAGGTCTCAAGAAGTGGTGTGCACCTCTTGAAATTCTCTTGAAACTCTGCCTCTGCCATGAGGACAAGCCCAGGCAAGCCTGATGGAGGGTGAGAGAACTAGATCATGGAAATGTGTTATCCCAGCAGAGACACCCCTGACTGGCTGACACAGCACTGGCCAAAATGTGTGACCAGGCCCAGTCCAAATCAGCAAACTCAATACAAATCAGCAGAACTGCCAATCAACCCATAAACTCATGATCCAAAAAGTTGATTTTATACGTCATCAGGAATTTGTGGTTGCTTGATATACATCACTATTATAGTAATAGCTAACTAAAATATTAAAAACACGCTGTGGGTGTAGAAGAAGTAGGGTTTGAACTTAAATTCTCTCTGGATCCATCTTCTTTACCATTTCATAAGTTGTGTCTTTAGAGCACTTATAATCTCATAGGAAACACAAACACACACACACACACACACACACACACACACACACACACAATTTAAGTAAGAAATATATTGTGATAACTGAAATACCAGTGCCCAGTACTAAAGTACCTTGAGAAGAAAGTAGTTAATTTTGTTCTGAAGTGAAGAGGGCAGAGGAAATTATATGATCAAAGACTGTCACAGGGGAATTACCATCGGACCTGAGTTCTGGCAGAGTTCTCCAGGTGGACAGGGAAGAGAAGGTCTTTTTGTATAGTCTATGGAAAGGGAGAATCATTAAAAGCTTTTAACTAGGAAATGCAACGAAGAGGTGCATGTCTGGAAAGATCAATCTGGCAGCATTATGGTAAGTGCATTTGGAGGTGGCTGTGATTGAAAGGAAGTAGAGCCTTCAGAGGCCATTACAGAGTTCTGAAAATATTGAATGATGATAATGGTGGTGGAGATGGAGATGATAGAAGAGCAGTGCCTATTTGGGGAAGTGGAGAAAAAAAAAAGCCTTTTGAGGAAGTGGTATTTGAATAGGTACTTGAAGAATGGATAGACATCAAAAGTAGAAACAGAGGTTAGGGTATTGTAGGCTGAAGAAATATCACAGACGAGGCTAAAAGGGTAAGAAATTTAGATTATTCTCAGTATCTAGCATGTCTTTTGGGAGAGACACTTATTTTTTTTTAGAAAAAAAAAAAAGAATGGAATGTTTTGAAAATAAAATAGTAGGCCAAACAAGCAATTGTTAGAAGAGTTCTAGAAGTTGAAAGTTTTTCAATAAAGTGCACATTATTCTCACATTCCTCTCTGATGGTAGATAAGTAATAATCTTGAACAGTAATATGTTAGCCATTAATGCTATATTTCTGATTCATCCAAAAAGCCAATCAAATTAGGAGCTGCTGGGAAAATCAGGCTGCGTTGGTCCAGACATTGAAGCCAATCGGAAATGATGATAACAACTGACTTGAAGCAAGGAATTCTCTCAGCCACAAGGGTGATGTGGTTGACTAGACTGTCACCAGTTATCCTTTGCTCAATGGTAGCTACCTGTAATTTGCACTTCCTTCAACTCTGAAATAATATCTCAAGAAAAGAAAAACAAAACAACAAGAACAACAACAACAAAAAAAAACAGACTGAGAAATTTCTGTTAGTACTGCATGTCTTATAGGTGGGTATATTCATATGAAGTCTAGAACATAAGGTTGAGTCAATTACTACTGAGAAATAGGATATATGGATTAATAATGTCATGAGATATTAGTCTCTTTTTAAGATCTTTTTTGAAGCTGTAATATGCAAGGCCTTGACAGTCAGGCTAAGGGGGTTAAATTAGTAGTTATTTGGAATCACTGATAATTTTGGGGCAGATGTGAACAAGCATTTTGTCATCATCTGGGAGAAAGACTGGAACTTAAGATGCTTCTAGGGGAGGAGAAATGAAAATGTAGTTTGAAATATCTTGATCCAGAAGAACTTATGGAAAGTGGCATATGATTCCATTGGCAAGACAACTTTAAGATACTGAGCTTTATCCACTATCTTTAACAAAGGTATAGGTATGTCTAGAAAGGGGGGGCGGATGACTTGATTTATTATTTCTTGAGTCAGTGGTTCTAGAAGGATTCCTAAATAGACATATGGAGTACTAAGTTGGAACTGAATGTTTGGAGCTTGGACTGAAGAGCAGGGATAGAGGAATAATTTGTTAGATACCCATATGGAGGTGATATTTTGATGCTGTGGAAAGAGATGTCAGAGGAAGGGGAAAAGGCAAAATATAGAGAAGGTGACCATATAATGAATTCTCCAAATGGAGCGCTTTTCAGAGGGGAGATTTTGATATTACGAATTATGTCAGGACAAAAATCTGTACAAAGATAGCCCCAAGCCACTTGGGATGTGTGGGCGTCTCAGGGAGAGGAAGGAGATGGCAGAGGCTGTCTGGAGTTAGGGACTGACAAGGTGGAAACTTGGGAAAGGCTAGGAAGAAAGATATCAGATTTGGGAAGTTTTGGCTAAGAGTTCATTCTGAGAAGGGAAACTTGGGTAACCATATGGACTTCATTGAACAGTGCTAAAAAGCCAGGTGAGGGGGTCCCACAGGTCCTAATGAAGGCAGATATCACTAGAGCTATGGTACACTTAAAAGCTTTACCCATGAAATAGTATTTTCTCTTAAGGGGCTAAAGATGGCTATTACACAACTCTACCAGCTATGTTTTTCTCATGGTAGGAAGTACTTCCTATACTGAGACATCCCTGGGCTTCTCACACCGTCCCAGGACAGTTTTATAGCTCTGGATGGAATGCAGATGAATGGCTGGCTGTTTCCATTTCATGCTTGGGATTTCCAGGTGCCGGTTGTATAGCTTCTCATCATTACTGGAATCAGAAAACATTTTTAAAGCTTCCAGCATGTCAGGCTCTGTGATTTTGGATAAAATTAGATTTTACACTCTGTTGTGTGCCTTTAATATTTTGTGTACATTAGAAAATGACAAATGGGAAGCAAAGCAAAATGAAACACTTGCCTTGTGTGAAATGTCTTCTGAGTTTTCCTTGGTTCCATTTGAATTGGGAAGGCAAATTTGCTTTGTTAAGTGTAAACTTTCATAAAAATATTACTTCTTATGTTATTATTCTTTCTAATATTTTGGAATATTGTGGTGTCCCATGCTCCGGGAAGTGGCCCTCTTCTGTTTAAGTTGTGACTTTTAGACTACGTGACTTCTTAGGCCTGGGACAGCTTGACCCTGGAGGGGTCAGCTTTGGGTAGAGGCAGTAAATCACTTTAGCCCATTTGGCCCAAGATGGTTCTGAAAAGCTCCAAGAAATGTTCTTTGAGGCTCCCAGGTAGCTCTATCTTGCTACATGCCTTGGTTGGGTAATAATTTCCATTTGCTCAGATAAAAACTTTCAAGCAGACAAAATAATCATTTTCTCTCTTTCTCCAGTTTTTTGTTACCACAAACTAAGTCCATCTAATCTCTTCCTGTTAGCTTATATCTGTCATAGATCTCCTGAACCCAATTTGCAAAATCGAATGTAAAGCCCCATGCCCTGGCTGATGGAAGGACTGTGTATATAAAAGGCACAAAGAAGTTTATAATATTCATAATGTGTCATTGATATCTTGGGGATGGTTGCGTGCTCAATTTTCCAAGTAATAAATTATCAAAAATAATGTTCTGCAAGGAAATATTTTCTAAGGTGTCTATCCCCAAGAGGAGGATTCTGAAGAATCTCTTAGAGAAGATGGAAGTAAGTTACATCATCAGGTTTGATAATGAATCATATAATCACAGGTGGGTTGAACTGGGGAAGGACTTTAAAGCTCATGCCGTCAGATGTCTTTGCCTTTCCAGTGAGGAACAGAGGCCTAAAAACAGTGGCACTCGCTCTCTGTCATGGATTTCCTGGTGGCCAAGTCAGGTCCGGAACCTAGTCATTGGCATTCCAACTCCACACTTTCCCCACCGTGTGAGCAGTGTGACAGGTATCTCCTAATCGGAAAAGCAGAGCACTTCAGTGAGCAGTTGTCTGACACCACTGGTGACATGTGAGCCAGCTGCATGACATATGCTTTATGTTCCTCAGAGGAAATCTCAGAAGCACCATTGCTGGAAGACCTAGGGCACATTTTTGGATGCATAGGTCATTCAGAAATGGCAAAGATGCTCTTCAGGGTCACAGAACTGGCTTCAACACCTGCAATTTGTGCAGGTGACAAGTGGATCTTTGATGAAAGGTAGAGACATTTATGGGAAACGAAGAATGTAAATTGTTCATTGTGTAAATATTTACCTGAATCGTTTTTCCTTAGCCAGAGCACTATGTGAAACAGGATCGCTAGCTTCTATGGTGTAAATTCCCTTGTTTTCTGATCAATCTTGTCCTTCCTGCTTCCTTCAAAATACTGTAAAGTGATAGACGACACCATGTGAAATATATGCTGCTCAGCTGTTATCTGCGCACCCTGTGGTCATGTTTACAAACCTAAAGTCAGGACTAGCTTAAATGCGTGAGGTGGCCTACAAAAAAGAACATTTGAAAATGCCAGCTGGAAATTTCCACAGTGGGTGATCACTTTGACTACATGGCTAAAGAGATGCTTATGGGAAAAAACCGGGATGACTTTAGAGGAAATTACGTGAAGAAAAAAAAAAAAAACCTTAAAGTGATCGTTTTCAATTCTTCTTCTATTTCCTCTATAATCAAATAAAGACAATATACCAGGTATCCAGGGGAGACTTCTATTATGAGTCTACAGTCCTCCTATTATTAACTTAAAGAATAATTTTGATATGGTGTATCATCCTTAAAGAAAAGGGAGACAGTAAATCACCATGTTCCTGAATGCCCCCTTTCTGTTCCCAAAAACTTAGCCAAAATAAAGGAACAATGAGAGCAAGCCTCTGGGTGGGAAAGTCCAGATACATATTATCTTGAAGGCCACTGGCTTTCTCTTACCACACTGGGAACTAAGACAAGTTAGTGTTATCTGTAGAGAGCTGCATCCTTGCATGTGAGCCAGTACCGGTTACTTCTTGAGATACTGGCCAGACAAGCAAACCAAGCAAGCTGAAGCTGATGATGTCACTGCTTCTGCAGCTTAACATATAAAATCCTCTCCCAGTGGCAACTAGGGTGGCACTGAGGGCACTGTGGAAAGGACATATGTCACTCATCCAGTTGGTTTCCACCGGGCAAAATGTCATAAAAGAAAAGAGGCACTGCTTAGTGAAGCACCTTCACTAAGGGATGGAAGTACTGCCCGTCAGCCCGTCAACACTTGAATCCTTCTTGGAGCAGTCACTGATCTCTTGTAAGCTTTCCTTAATAAATCATGTGTCACATGTGCTGTCTACATGCACTTTCTTTGGCCTCTCCACAATGTACCCCACTGCCCTGGCACAGCTGGGCTGTGGATGTGACATAGGAGATGCAGAAAGTTTAAGTGTATGGATTGTGTTCAAATTATGCAAACTACTATGGAACTCTTTGAGGCTCAAGTTCTAGTTGATTAAGGAATGGCGTTAGAGGTGCTCATAACTGTATTGTGTAAAACATGTACATGAACTAATATTGGGCTCTAAAATAACATTTGGACTGATTCTTTTTCTTTGGGTGCCACTGAACAAAAAAAAATACTGTCATAATATACAAGAGAGAAATTTATCAGGTGTCTTTTTTCTATTCATTCTATGGCCATATGAGCTTCAGGAAGAAAATTTTGGATTTATGACCACTAGTTTGACTGTTGTTTAACATAGTACATTTTATAAGACATCAAAATGTACTAGTAAACTTGGGTATCCATCTACAGAGAAGATCTCAAAGGCTTCTTCCTTAGTATACATTTTGAATGGAAAATTTCTAACTATTTCTTATGGAGCTGAAATAATGGTACTCCACTCCGTGGAAAAGAATTTTCAGATGACCCTACACATTAACTAGGAGCAATGATAACTTTTCTGAGGATTTCTCAGGCACAGGGATGTGGACAAAGGCATTTTGGAAATGCCTTCTGGCTCCTCCCTCATTCTGTTCCTGACTGCAAATCATTTCCAGAATCGAAGGCCCCACCCCCTTCTATTTTATTGTCAATGAATACAGGGTCATTAACAATTTGCCAGAACAGTTTAATTTGATTGAATTAATTCCCAGAGGAAGGAGGTAAAAGAGGAGGGGGGGTATATAAGTGAAATCATACTGTGTTGAGCTTTCCAGTGAGATCTCATTGAAATGGCAGTGTGCTCTCTGAACTCAGTTGATAGAGTCTGGTGGTTATAAGCAGACTATTTGGGTTCTTTATTAATACCTATTTGTCCTTGAGCACACTTCAATTCCTGGATCTATAATCTGGGGAATAACAATCTCTCTCTCTCTCTCTCTCTCTCTCTCTCTCTCTCTCTCTCTCTCTCTCTCTCACACACACACACACACACACACACACACACACAGGACTATTACCAGGATTAAACGAGACAAAGTATTAGATTCAAAGCACATTTACATTAGGACTTGGATTTTGTTAAGGTTCAGTAAATAGTAACTATATTATTGGTAGTACTATTATGACTACTACTACTACTACTACTACCACTATAAGATTATCCATCACATGGCTATTCCCAACAATCAATTTATTCAACAGAGTCGGGCATGGTGGCACACGCTTGTAATCCCAGTTCTTGGGAGGCTGAGACCGGAAGATCCGGGTTTGCAGCCAGCCTCAGCTACTTAGTGAGGCTCTCGGCAATTTAGTGAGACCCTGTTTCAAAATAAAGAACAAAAAGTAGGACTGGGGGTGTAGCTCAGAGGTAGAATACCCCTGGGTTCAATCCCCAATACTGCAAAAAAAATCATTCAATAGATTCAATAGATATCAGAAACATACTATATGTTAGGCTAAAAGCTATAGAGACAAGAAATTGAAGGTGCACATATATTTTATATATTATAAGTATATATAAAGATATATGTATGCATATATACACATAAATAATATACGAAATTACCTATAAATACATATTAAATATGCATACAAGTATATCAAAGATAAATTTCTTCTGCTTGTCTCTCAAGTACCGATATATCTGTTCTATACTTTACTTTCATCACATAGCAGAATGAGTTTGGGTGTAGGGCATTACTGTCATAAATATACTGATAGGGCCATGGCCAGATGTTATATTTTTATAATATAGTCCTGTGGCCCAATATTAAGGATTCAAATATGGTTCAAATGAATAAGTTCATCATCAGCTAATGACAGGTATTTTGGTACTATTGTTGGACAAACCAGAGAGGACAACAAAGAGAGTGCACTAAATGTGGTTTTGGTTTTGATGAGCTGGATTACCATCACCGAAGAGCCATTTAGCAAACAGACAATAGACACATGGCTTTATTTATAGTAGTCTGCAAGGAAGGAATGTGGTCCTTTGCGCCATCTCTTCCGCAGTAGTTTAGCTACAGAATTATCTCCATCAGGTGGAGGATGCATTAGGCAAACACAGGGTCATTCTGGAATGTAGGCGAATTGATTTCTAAATGGGGGTGCTGGTTAATTGGGCAATGTGGTTTCCCTGGGGAGTGATGGTTTTTACAAGGGGGAGAAATTCAGTACAAGCAATTTAAAAAAAATCATTTCTTGAAATAAGCATCATTTTTTTTACATTGTTCTGACAATTAGAGACATGGAGTTAAAATGATCCTAATGACTTATACCATTGATACTTCCTGCCATGTGTGGGCAGTGCCTGGCCTATTCCAATTGTACAACTCTGATGCTGTCACACTTATACCCTTCACTCTGAAATAAACATTCCCCAAAGCTCTCAAACAGATAGTGCTCAGAGCTTTCCCCTGGGTCCTCTTCTGAATTAAATCAATTAGAGGCAGGCCATATGTTTACCATATGTATGTCAACTTGCCAGGGATCCTTAAAAGAAAGGGAGGAAGACATTTAAAAAAATCACAAATCACTTGAAAACACACAACCTGAAAAAGAATTAATCAACCAACCAGCTAAATTTCTATTTATATAAGGCAAGAGTTGATTAAAATTAGACAAGATAATGTACCTCCTGATTACCATTATATATTGCACTTTCATTTTTTTTTCATTCTCATATGCAATTAATTTATCAGGCAGTACAGAGAATCAATCACTCTTTATCAAGTTTTCTTCACCTGTTTATTCACCTGGAGAAAGCAAAATGATTGCCAGGCCAGTGGTAGTGTATCTTAACTTAGTTCTTCAGAGTTCAATAATCTACAGTCTGCACATGACAGCATTTGGTGAATGCACTGAGGATTGAACCCAGGGACATTCTGCCTCCAAGTTACACCACCAGTCCTACTTTATTTTTTATTTGGAAATAGTGTCTCACCAAGTTGCTGAGAGCCTCCTATGTTGCTAAGGCTGGCTTCAAACCTGCTATCCTTCTGTCTCAGCTTCCCAAGTATTAGGATTACAGGTGCTCACCTCCACACCCAGCTGTTACTTGATTTTCAGTTCCTTAGCAGTATCTCACATGGTTCTTGTCATATAGCAAAAGTTCCACACATATCCAAAAACTTGAAACATTAGGATAAACTGAGGGTCAGAGAAGCTTCGAGAGGATAGGTCTTCTGTCTCCTAAGCATTTTGCTTCTAGACTTCCCGATGTTTCCTCCACAGATCCCTGTGCCTTCTTGCATTGTTTCCCTTATTACCCACAGTGCTCTCACCTTAGCATTCATTTCATGTGCCCAATCCCATCTCCCTTCTCTCCTTTACACTTCTTGGATGCACTTATGTTCTAGTCCATACATTCTCTGAATTAACCCTCAAGTTTCCTTTTTCCCCTTGCCTTGCTCAATCTGTTCCCATCACACAGATCACCTTTTCTACCTGTCCCTACTTTTCAAAATCTTACCTGCCTCTTAATGAGGTTAAGCATAAATTTAATAGAGGGCAGATTACTGGGATATAATCTATTATATTTTAAAGTTGATTACAAACAACAAATATTATAAGTGATTTCCAGAAGGGTGGCAGAATTATATTATTGAGTATGTGCACTGAGATGCATCAGTAGCCACCATTATGGGAGTTGAGCTAAGAATGTGAGATAAAAGGTCTGGTTAGACTCAGTGCTGAAAAAGCTCTGAACTATGCAGGAATTAGTTCTAAGGCACCCTTATTTTTCCCTTCCCTTTTGGGCAACTTTTGTCTTTGTTTTTCCCTCAAATGCAGGCAAAATTGTTCAGAGTTCTAGTGGGATTCTTAAACTGGGTTTGCTTTGCAAAGGTCAAAATGGTAAGTTTCTTCATGCTTCTTGGTTCTGTCCAATAGAAATAACAGTAGAAGCAGCAACAATAAATGCTTATATAGTTCTTACTATGTATCAGGAGATATATATATATACATATATATGTATATATATATTCTTTAGTTCTCATAATCAATTTTTGGAGTAAATACATTATTTCTGTTTTACAGATATTATTTATATTTTATAGACAAGGGGATGTTAAGTGACTTGTCCAAATTGCCCCGCTAGTAAATGTTTGAAGGAGAATTGGAATCCAGCATGTCTGGCTTTAGTACGTGATTCCAACTGTGATGTGTCTCTCCCTTTCTTTTAAGACCTGACCACTGGGGCATGGCCAATGGGGTATAGTTAATTCTGCTTCTGCTTAACTATCCTGGCTGGAGTCCTTTGAATTTCTGAAGAAAGAAATAAACCTCTCTTCCCTCTCTTCTCTTTATGGCTTTTCTGGACTGAATAAAGTCCCTTTTATGATCAACTTAGTTTTCAAATAATTGAATCAACAAATATTTAAATCACATTGAAGATAGTGCTTTTGGGTTCCATTTTCAGTCTTATGAATTATTCAGGTTACTGTCTGTGACTTTGACCTTGAATCCCCCATCCTTTTCCTGCTCCATCAGGTCAGATCTCTGTCTACTGAAAGTACCTGTAACTCTGCAAAGC
Source organism: Graphiurus murinus (assembly GCA_004027655.1). NCBI lineage: Eukaryota > Metazoa > Chordata > Mammalia > Rodentia > Gliridae > Graphiurus > Graphiurus murinus. Next base: position 22,995 of record PVLC010021304.1, read on the forward strand.
TCTACCTTTGGGCAACGTGCATCATGAAATCTAGTCAAAGCTATTTTCCTCTTCTCCATGCTGAACACCATCTTCCTTTTCAATATCCCTTTGCAGTGATCCATGATGACTATTTGTATCTAAAATCTAACATTTATTTTTCTACAGTATCCTCTAAATATCTGGAATCTACCATTTACATCCTGAATTAGAGCTTTTTGTCTCCTAAATTCTATACACAGGTACAGAAGAGTCTTGGATGAGAGGAACATATTAGATTTACTTTCCTACCAACATTGGGACAAAATCATAGATGTCCCATATGTTTGTATTTGTTATCATGACACTTATAGAAATGCTTATAGGAGACTAGAAGGAAGACAATGGCAGTAATCCTAAGCAAGGAAAGTAAGATAGTTTGGATAAAAAACAAGGAACATCTGTATGTAGGAAAATTTATGGTACGAAATACTAAACCATTTTGGGAAGAAGAATCATATATTTTCAGGAGAGAACCACTTATGCTTGAAGAGGACATAGATTCAAAGAAAAAATATTGAATGGAATGGGAATATTCCATTGCATCTGCCTCTAGCTATAACAGGAAGTAAACAGACAAAGTGAAATTTGTCCTTGGGACTCAATACCCTAGTGGGTTTCTTGGAACTTTGCAAAAAGGGTAGGCCATATGGTAAGGAGGACCTTTGTGACAACATAGGCTCAGATGGAATTTCAAGGATTATAAATCCTCTTGTTTTATCTCTAATTTGATGAACAGCTGGCATGGGGAAGTATAACATTGCACGACTAAATTCCTGTGGGTTTTTTATATCTTCCTTTGTTGCATCCGGATTTGGCCCCTGGAAAACAGAACATGGCACTACTCCAAGATGATCATTAATCTGCCGCAGTGGGGCAGCCTTCCCACACAGGGGCCCATCCATAATTGGTCTGTTGTAGTGATCTGTCACACCGTATGGGGGAAGACGAAACCAGAGATTGAGCAACAGAGAGACACACAACTTAGAATTCTGGCAAAAAAAAAAAAAAAAAAGGAAAAGAAAGAAGGAAGGAAGCATTACATATCATCTGTCCACATAGCTGAGAGAGGTCAACTAGTAAATTATATGCCCATTTCGGGTTCTTAGAGTCTGTCATACAAACATGGAGGGGAAAGAAAGAACCAGGAGGGAAAGTAAATCAGTGTTTCTGGAAAGGTACCAAGTTAAATATCTTTTCTGTAGTATCCTTCAGGGGCTAGTTGAATGTGAGAGAATGTGGCTCTGAGGGCGCTGTTATGCAATATCACCAGGCCTGCTCATGTGGCACAGGTAGTGCAGAAGAGGCCTAGGTGAGGTGGGGGAGAAAGACAGGAGCATGCCTCACAGTGCTTTGCTATGGTAGTTGATGAATGCGAGGCCCTTTTCCGCTCCAGCTTTTGTCCACCCTCTGTCTCACCCTATGCCGCAGCCAAACCAAACTGATTCACTCTTTAGAACTTGGGTCTGTCTGGAAGAAGAAGAGATGGATGGTTGAATGTGGAGTTGGGTGGTGTGGATGAATGCATGCTTCGGGAAATAAACAATACTTTCCATAGTCTGTCAGCTGGTTAGCACAAATGCCAGTGGCAGAGTGTTTATCTGTAAGACGGCAGAGTAGAGCACTAGCTGGTGAGGTAGGCAAAGACCCCTATGGGGGAAATTGTGTGACTTTCATATAATATATAAATCAGAATCTTCTCCAACTATTCTGCTTTTACATGGTGTTTCAGCTATTTACTATATGGTTTTCTGTTAGCTTGGAACATTTTAAGACAGCAACCGAAAGCACATTGTAATGCAACTTTCAGGATACATAGACTAGCAGATGTTTGGGAATTGCTGCAACCCACAGGAACAGCCAGGATCACAACACCTTCACAAGGTAAGACCTAGCTGATGTTGCCTTAGCTGCAGCAAAGACAAAAAGGCTGGGTGCCTAGGGGGAAAGAGAAAGGGAAAAACAACCTCCTCCTTCTAACCTTTCAGGAGAGAGAGCTCACTCAGCAGGCAGGGCCTCCAGACCCTGGGAGAGCAATTGCATTGTGCAGGCTGGGGCTACAGGAAGTGAGCGCAAACAGAGCCCCTCCACAACATAAACACACACAGACTTAACCTATGGCTGAACTGCTGCCCTTGAGTGACCAGAGCCATTAGGACACAGGTCAAAAGGTTGCAGGGTGACAGAAAATGGAGCCTTATTAATGAGAGAGGAAATAAAAAATTCTTTTGTTTGCTTCGCTCTGTGGTTTGTATAGCTACTATGATGTCATAATAGAGTCCGGAGTGGGAACAAGAAGTCCCTGATTTATCACAGTCTGAGCAAGGCAGCCGGAAATAAAGTTAAGCACTGTAGGGGAAAAAATTATATGAAAGACCTACACAAAAGTGAGTCTCACTGCTCTTACCGGGGATGTCCAGAAGTGATCAGTCTCTGGTGATGGTAAGAATGAATGAGAACAACATACAATAATTAACTTCCCACATGCAGGATGGAGGAGATGCAGATGTAGATACACAGCTGGCTGACCAGCTATCTTCCCTGCCTGCTTCTCCAAGGCACCCTCATCACAGAAGGCTATAAAAAATTTTTGATGCTTAAAATTGTACAATCTGGGAATGCATTCAATAACAATGTGTGGAAAAAAAATCTCACACACACATATGCATGCATACATATTCAAATATATATATATATATATATATATATATATATATATACACACAAATATATATATATATATACAAATCATCTGCAAAAAGGCTTGGAAACCTGAGCTCACCCGGCAGACTGCTTAACCTCACAAATATAGGAACTGGAGATTTCCTGCCACATTTGGCTCTTCCCACCCTTTTCAACTCTGAGCACATTTGAAAGTTCTGGATGATTCTGTTTCTTTCAGAATGTTTCTCCAGGATTAAAAAAAAAAAAAATTACCATTTAAATGAGGACATGAAAGACTGGCCTATGTTCTATCTATTCTGTAATAATAATAATAATGATAATAATAATGATAATAATAATAATGATAATGAAATTACAGGCATGCATGCCTGTAATTTTAGTACTTGGGAGACTGAGAAAGGAAGATCGTGGTTCAAGATTAGCCTGGTAACTTAGCAAGACCCTCAACCAACTTAGCAAGACTGTTTCAAAATTAAAAATAAAGGGTTTAGGGGTATAGCTCAGAGGTAGAACACCTCTGTGTTCAATCCCTAGTATTATACATTTACACACACTCACACACACACAGACACACATATGCACACTTGTATAATAACATTGCTTTTTTTTTTTCTCGAGCCTTTTTGTTGTGTGCCTTCTGATAGGTTGGATTTTAGCGACATATTTTTCCCTTAATATCTGAACAAACAATGAATTACTGCTTCTCAAAGTGCATTTTCTATTCAAGGCAATCAAGCAGGTTTTAGGGAACGTATGCTATTGTTACTTTTAATATAGTTTTCAAGGACCTGCCTTAAAGCATTCATGATTCCTGTGTCTTAAGGCACTCGCATGTAAAACCACCCCAAGCTCTCAGAAAGGAGGACTTAGCTCCTTACAAATGCTGAGTAGACGTGAACACCCTCCTGGGAGATTGATGAGTCCTATTAACCTTGTTGCATAGATGGGAACTCAGAAACAAAGTGGCTGTGAGGATTAGGAGGAAGTCAACGTCAGCACCAGGATTAGAATTCACACTTGCCTGGTTTCTCAGCCCAGGACCAGCTCCCCCACCGATCCCAGCTTTGTCTCCCTCTGTGAGCCAGGGGACAGGGTGTTTCCAAATGTTGAAAGACTCCTGTTATTCTCGGAAGGCCCTTCTTTTTAATAAATTACAGAGCTGGGAAGTAACTTTGAGGTGATTTATTCTAATCTCCTCACTTTATAAGTGAGAAAAAGGCCATAAAGATGCTAGAAAGAGAATAAGAATGCCCAGTAACATAATAGGGAGGCAAATTGGTGTGGTGGAAAGCGCTGGATAGGACAGGAGCTGGAGCCCTGGGTGTGAAGCCTGGCTCTGCCTCTCATTGGAACTCAGTTTCTTTCTGTACAATGTAGAAAGCAATCTCACCTTTAGTGTTTTATGAAAGTTAAATATGCAAAGCATATAAGATGTTGAGGGCATCTTACTTTTTTTTTTTATCCAACCATACTTTTATCTTTTTTCCTATTACAGTTATATGATTTCTCTGCATGAGAAAAAGGATACTCAAATATGTCTACCTCACCAGGCATGGTGGTGCACACCTGTAATCCCAGTCCTTGGGAGGATGAGACAGGAGGATCACAGGTTTGAGGACAGCCTCAGCAATGTAGCAAGACTCAGCCACCTAGCAATTCCTTGTTTCGAAACAAAAACAATGTTGGTCAGGGAGTGTAGCTCAGATGTAGGATGCCCCTGGGTTCAATCCCCAGTAAAACACACACACACACACACACACACACACACACACACACACACACACACACAGAGTGTCTGCCTAAGTGTTGAATCCCAGGTCAGTGGGATATTGTGGGACTTTAGTCTTGGATTTTGTGGAACCCGTGTCAGAAATTTATGTCTACGTGCCGCCCTGGACAGGTGAATGCATTGAGCTCAGAGCCATCCTGGACTCTCAGGAAGGGCATTCTCCCAGGGCAGAATTTGAACCAACTTTCCCGCCTCTACATTGAATCCAGGGGCCCCGGCAGGAGGGCAGTATGGCCAGTGGAGACCAGGTCAAACTTCAAAGCTCTAGAAGAGGTTGCCTCTGTGGGTGAGCATTGATGCAGATTTTCTTTTCTTTTCTAATTTTTTATTTTTTGTAGTACTGAGAATTGATCCCAGGGGTTTTCTGCTTCTGAGCTACACCCCAAGCCCTATTTTATTTTTTAATTTTGCAACAGGGACTCACAAAGTTGCTGAGGCTGGCCTTGAACCTGTGATCCTCCTGTCTCAGCCTCTCAAGCACTGGGGTTACAGGCATGCCCCACCACACTCAGCTCATCGATGCAGATTCTTAACTCAGTGTTT